>OMNN01062746.1:0-16217 GCA_900302755.1 Chromis chromis | reverse complement strand
GGTGAAGTGAATAACATTGATCATATTGCTACTATGTGGTGTTCTGCTGGAAAACCTTGGATTTTGGCATCCGTGTTGATGAGACTTAGACACCCAAATAAACATTGTCCCAGAACAAGCACACTCCCTCGTGCAAATGGAAATCCCAAATGTCACTGGCCTATCCCCGCAGGAAAATGCACCCCACCACATGGCAAAAACATCAAACAATTAGGAACATGTTGAGGAACATGACAATGGCCCAAGATGTTGATTTGACCTCCAACCTTCCTAGAGCCCATTCTGATCAAGCATCAACAGGATGCAGTGGAACAAGTTGGATTGACAGAGGCCCCACTGCACAAGCCAGAGTACCCAAAGGATCCACTGCCAGCGTCCTGGTGCCAGACCCCATAGGACACCCTGAGAGATCCTCCTGTCCATGACCAATGGTTCAGAGCATTTTTGACCACATAAGGGGGACCAGCGGGTGGGGCAGTGGGGCAGCGGGGCAGTGGTGGTGCAACGGTTAAGTCTCTGGGCTACTGATCAGAAGGTCAGAGGATCAAACCCCAATGCGGCTATTGTTGGGCCCTTGAGCAAGGCCCTTAACCCTTCCTGCTCCAGGGGCGCCGTACCATGGCTGATCCTGCGCTCTGACCCCAACTGGGTTATGCGAAAACAACATTTCACAATACTGTAAAAATGCATTTGTGACAAATAAAGGTTTCTTCTTCTTTCTTCTTAACAAATTATTAGGCAGGTGGTCATAATATTATGCCTGATCGGTGTAGCAGCAGGCGCGAATCCAGAAAGCAATAAAATGTGTTAGTGTGATAAACATATCCATGTTTCCGGGGGTCAGAGTTTCCTCTGGGAGCTTGAATGTCTTCATTCTACCACTAACACTGCAGTCAAAGGTTAGGCCACAAAATGCAGCCCAATCCCCACCAGTTGGCTCCCTGTAATTAGTCCCAAGCACATTTCCCATGACCCCCCGGGTGAGGTCGAGTCAGGTGAATTTCTACGGGGTGACAACAGATGACGATATGTAAAGCTCAGGATATTATTTACATCCACGAGCAGACCGCATTCCTCACCATATTTAATTTAATTGCGCAAATGTTTCATCCAGAAGACGACAAGTGGCTTGTGCAGGACGAGCAGCGAAGACTTCTATCTGTTTTCAAGGGCACGTCGTTGATAGATCTGTCTATTTATATATTCAAAGTCTCGATGGCGCACAGCCCCCGGGACATCGGCTAATTCTCCCTCTTTGTTCTGAGGTTATTGCTCAAACTTAGTCTCTCCGGCAGATAAAGGAATTCATTTAGCAGCCAATCCATTCTCAGATTTGGATCAGGTCTCTCAGGCACACCCTGTCAGGAGTAAATATGTCTGTTGCCTTATCGCCAAAATATTACCGGCTTAACTTTGAGGAAGAAAAAAAAAAGAAAAAAAAACTCCTCCAAACCCTGATCCCTCCAGTGGAATTTAAATAGCGAGCCTCTTGACTTCACAGCAGTGCTTTCCCATCACCTGTGAAGTCAGGAAAAAGATAGCAAAGCAGGGCTGATGATCTTAAATGAGAAATCAAATGAGTTTGCATTAGTAAAGGATCGAGCGTTACTCAGTGAGAACTCTCTAATTTACGCGTCTCATTCACAAGTTCTGCCGTGTTTTGTGTTTGTCCTGTCTTGCCAAATTACAGTGTGATTATCTTGGCCTGGACCTAATGGGATGTGAAACCGTGATAATGCAGATCGCTGCCAAATATTTCCCTCTATTGGTCTTTGGATGTCACCAGAAAGGAAGGGCCAGCACGGCAAATTATATGTTACTGGAGATGGCATTTTCAGGCGAGACAAATTTAAGTAGAGTGTGTGGGGCTGCTATTCAAACAGCATTATATGTTAAAGATTGTTGGGTTTGGATGAAGGACAATTGGTGTCTATTTTGTCGTCTATCACACAAGACCTTCAGATGCAGCTTTTTTAGGTTTTTCCTCTGCTCTTGATTTGCCTCCCTCCAGTGAGATTTAGCATGCTGTGTGAGGCTCTCCTCATCCTCTGCTACAGGCTGTGATCAGAGGAATCACTAATTCACTTCTCCTATTTGATCTCCTAATCACAAGGCATTTATTAACAAGTATGGAAGACATACAGTGGCTGGCAGCTTTTAAACGTGTGTCGACAGAGGCCTGCAAAACAGATTTTTTAGTTTTTCAAATAGGTCATAACTAAGTCATGACAAACGACTTGCATGAACTGCGATCCTTCAGGGTGACAAGACGTCGACGAGATGTGGGGAAGATACGAACATATAGTATCTCGTTTTGCTGCAGGAACACATTTCTTCACCGCTTCCATTTAGTCGTCCTGTCTCCCCCCTTCTATTCCTGCATTTCCACCAGTTTAATCCTGCTTAAGAGGCACTGCTCTTTCTTAATGGAGAATTTCTCTCTCGTGTTCCTCGCCCCAGCGGTCTTGCCCGCAGGTATGGCTTATGCGTGGGTACTCCCTCTTTCCTTTCCACAGCCCAGTGGTGTTAAGCTCCCTGATTAAATGCCATGTAGAGGCCGTAGTATAATAAAGGCTGGCCCTGCAGTTAGCAACCAGCTGACTACAGCAGATGGCCGGGCCACAAACCAGATTACAGCCATCCGTCTTTAACGCTGTGACCTCATTGTGCCTCCGTCGACCCAACACGCTGAGCTGAACACCGGTGAAGGTTTATTAGCTCGGAATGAGGAAGCCGAACCTGGAGAGCAGAGACAGGAAGCACCGGAGCATGTGCATATAAAGGGATGCAGGGGGGGAAGGAGAGAAAAGAAAATGCAGGACGGGCAGAAAGTACGCAAGAAAAGCAGGTGGACAGAAGTGTGAAGAAAATGAGATATCAAAGCCAGGGGTGGCGAGGAAGATGAATGTCTTATGCGTAAAGGTGTTGAAATACATAAAAATAGTCTGAAGAGAGGACAAAAGAGCACAAAAGTGAGATGAGGTGTCACTGTGAAGTTGTAGATGGAGAGAAAGCAATGATATGGAGGAGGAGGGAAGGTTTGTCGTGTGAAAGACCAGTTCAGAGAGCGGGGAAGGCTGTGGCGCATTCCTGATTCATCTTACTAACAACCCAACAAACCGCCTTGCACGTCCAGCTATGTGTAGCATTTGTGTAAAGGCAGAATTGTGTTCGATCCCTGACCATGCATTATTTTTCCAGACCAATTACAGAGAAGGAGTGGGGGTCTTCCCCTGGCTCTGTTGAGTGCCCTGGCCTCAGGCTACCCAACACAGACTTGCAGAGCAACTGAGGAAATTAAGTGTCCTGTTTAATGATGTGCTGTTGGGGACCTCTGGCTCTGATGCTGTTTGTCACCCACATCATTTATTAGACTTTCAGGGCAGCAAGCGCTCTTGTCCAGAGCTGTGCAAACGAGAGCAACAGTAAAATATTGTTATAACTTCACAGATTCCCAAGAGTCAAAGGATTTGACAATTAAAGCCAGAGTGCACTGAAAGTCAGATAATGATCATGTAAGGGAGAGAAAGAGTGCTAATGACGTATGAAAGAAGTGCAGCAGAAGGAACAAATTACATGTGAAAGAGTAAAAGTCAGATTGTTGACCTGAGTGTAATGATGGAAGATGGGGTGTGACTAACTGTTTGCTGTTTGGTTATGAGGTAACACACTTTCAGCCGACTGGAGACGAGCCAACCATGCTTCTGTGATCTGGTGACACAGAAAATCTTGCTTCATTTCATTCACAAAACCACTAAAATCAGCAACAATTAGTTCTGGATTGTGCAGCTTTGAATAAATCACATTTAAATGAGTTAGAATGACACACTTTTATAGCAAATAATCTCGGGATTGGTGTCCATATGCAGTTTTACCCTCGTCATGATTATATAGAGCCTGTTTTGATGGTGATGAAAAGTGACGTGCCTTAATTCATTCGGTATCAGTGAGGATCAAAAGCAACTTGTAAATGCAACCGCACTGTTGTCTGGTTAAAGCTGTACAAACAAGGCATCATTTCTTCTTACAAAAACCCATATAGTTCATGTGATTTCATATGAGATATCTTGGGAATCCATTAGTTTTCAGAGCACAGCTGGTTTGTACAGTGTGTTACAATATGTTTGTGTCAAGAATCTTCCCAGGTGTTGCAGAAGGATAGAAGTAAAGGAAATGGTGTTAAAGGAACCTATAAATAATCAATACTGTCATATTAACAGTGTATCACAAGACTACAGACTGTGTAATGTTGAAGGTGTCATTTAAAGTGAGATATCCACAGAGAACTGTGTTTTAGTAACCCAACACTAAGTTGGTTCTCTCAAGACCTAATTTTCAGCTGCAGCAGGCAAATCTAAAGACTGATGAAGCTAATGAACACAGTGGAACAACTTAAGAGTCAGAAATTTCCTTCAGGAGTTGGTGGAGACAAAACCAGAGCTAAAAGCGAGCAAATATTGGACTAATACTTTTGTGATTAAAAATAAAACTCTAAATGGTGAATATGGATTTAGTTGACCATGTGTAACATCTGGGGTCATAGGTAACATTAGTTTTTGAGTCAGAAATTCTTAAAGAAGGTGGGGTCATGTCGATTTTTGCACCATTTTCTCCCCACCAATCTGTGGATCAGTGTTTAAAGTGCCATTACTTGAGAAATAACATATCTAGAGCCATGAAATTTTGTAGGCTCATTGATATGTACATATGGTCTTCAGTGGTGCAACTATTTAAGTATTTAAAAGACTATGAGTTGGAAAACCATGATTTTTCTTTTAGCTCAGTACCAATATTATATAACTCTTCAGTATCTGCTCAGTGCATGTTCAAATATTGGCCATAAATGCAAAAAATTAAAATAAATTTCTCATAAAGTATGCCTCTGACTGGCATCATACTCTACATAGTTAAAGCTCCTATTGGTGCCAATCACACAGGAAAAAATCAGCCTCTTAATGAGTCTGCAAAATTTCAGGACTTATTTCTCAAGTTACAGCACTTCAAACATTGCTCCAAGGATTGTTGCGAATAAAACAATGAAAAAATTGACAATCCCACCCCTCTTTAAGAATTTTTAACTCAAAAACTAATACCCATGACCCCAGATTTTACATGTTTGACTTAATAACATATGTATGTGCCCTGTTGTGTTCAAAGCTTTTTCCGAGCTTTCCACTGCCCAAAAGTTGCTCAACAAATAAGATACTGTAGGTTTGAGGGAATTTCAGGTGAAAAGACGATGCTCTTCTCCAAAGCCTTCCTTATTCTTCAGTGCTGCTTGCCAAACTCTGGTCTCCTGGGCAGAACATACCAGACTCCTAAAAAAACTTCAAGTTTTTTGTGCAGTATGTACCATTACCTTAGCCCATCTGTGAAACCTTTTTATCACAGATGGTCTTGTCTTTTTTCATTTAGTTGTTCTCAGAGTGGTCATATGTTTTCTGAACCACCTGCATGGTACATTGATTGTTGCTTTGTTTGTTTTTTGGTGAAATTGTTCTGCAGGGACTGTGATTCATTTGGAATTAAACACCAGCATCCTAATTGTTCAAAGTGATAAATAAAAGTTGGGTAAATGCCACAATTGAATTACTCTTCAATGCACCCACTGTACCACCTACTGCAGTAAAGCAATGCTCGCTTGTGTTGCGTGACCAAGTGTAAATCTTCCTCAGCATCCACCAGCCTGCCTGCTGAGACGCCGGTTGTTAGCCAGTTGTTCTCTAAGGCAAAAAACTTGAGGAATCTGTCACCTACATCGCAGATGTGACCTTTACTGTCTGACCAGTGAGACGTGCTGATTTGTGCTGCATATTCACCACCGAAACACAGAAGAAAACATCAGGTCTTTCACATTTTTTGAAAACTGGGGCAGTCAGCTCTGTCAGGGCTGTGTACTCTGGTAATGAGTACTCGCTGTAGTTCCACGTCTGCACAGTGACAGGTCTCAGTGTACCTGCTCCCCCGGGTGCTACGATGTCACCAGAACTGGGGCCCAATTCTGACAGAAGGGTGTATGACGCTGGAAAAAATACACTATATTGCCAAAAGTATTGGACACCCCTCCAAATAATTGCATTCAGGTGTTCCAATCACTTCCATCGTCGCCACTGGACTCTAGAGCAGTGGAGACGTGTTCTCTGGAGTGACCAATCAATCTTCTCTGTCTGGCAATCCGATGGACGAGTCTGGATTTAGCCATTGCCAGGAGAACGGTAGTTGCCTGACTGCATTGTGCCAAGTGTAAAGTGTGGTGGAGGGGGGATTATGGTGTGGTGGTTGTTTTTCAGGGGTTGGGCTTGGCCCCTTAGTTCCAGTGAAAGGAACTCTTAATGCTTCAGCAGACCAAGACATTTTGGACAATTTCATGCTCCCAACTTTGTGGGAACAGTTTGGGGATGGCCCCTTCCTGTTCCAACATGAGCACAAAGCAACCAGTACCAGTGCACAAAGCAAGGTCAATAAAGACATGGATGAGCGAGTTTGGTGTGGAGGAACTAGACCGACCTGCACAGAGTCCTGACCTCAACCCGACAGAACACCTTTATGATGAATTAGAGTGGAGACTGAGAGCCATCCCTTCTCGTCCACCATCAGTGCCTGACCTCACAATTCGCTTGATGGTCAAAACCTTGTGGAAGGCCTTCCCAGAAGAGTTGAGGCTGTTATAGCTGCAAAGGGTGGGCCAACTCCATATTAAACCCTACGGATTAAGAACAGGATGTCATTAAAGTTCATGTGCGTGTGAAGGCAGAGGGGCCAATACTTTTGGCAATATAGTGTATATTAGTCCGGACATCAGGAAGTGAACTCGCACAACCTGAAAGCTTTGCTCCAGGCTCATCTCTTTGATTTATTAGACAATGTACAAATATATAAATTTTATGTTGCAATATTACACTATTTCCCTAAATCCCTATAATTTGTCCAACAACAACAGCTAAGATGTGAAAAAGGTTCTACTTTCTTTTCTATGTTTGGGTTTCACAGGGTTAAACCACAAAAAAAGTCAACTCTGTGTATCAAAGTTACATCTTGAGAATTGATGAAATTAATTACTTTGATGTACGGGGATACTTCAAAGACTTCTCAGCCTCCACCAAAAAAATCACAGGGGACAGATTGCTCTTGCATTATTTTTCAGTATAGCCTCCTTTAACTTCAATGCACTTGTTCCACTGATGTTCTAGCCCGTCTATCCCTTCACAAAAGAAGGTCACATCTTGAGCCTCCAGATTCTCCTCAACAGCATTGATGACTTCATCATCACTCTCATAATGGCGAGCACACAGGTGGGACTTCAGTTTAGGAAACAGACAGAATTGGCTGCTACATTTGGCTGCTTCTGCCATCTGTTTTGTGTGGACAGATGCATTGTCCTGGAGCAATGGCACGCCAGCTTGAAACTTTCCTCTCCTTTTTTTCTTTAATTGCTTTCACAATTTCTACAAATTCTACATTTGAGTTTTTGTTGACTACTTTATACTATATACTGTAAACTTGATATACAGTGTAAAGTTATGCCCCAAAATTAGTCACGTCCCCTGTTTGTCGGTGAACTTTTTGAGGTACCCAAATAATTCTACACCATCACTTATGTTGCTTCTTGCAGTTTGAGCCTACTAGCTCACCGGTTGAGACACTGTAAATGTATACTACTACTACTACTACTACAATGGCAAGTTGTGACATTGGAGTAATTCAACCATACATGTTTAAAGCTACTCTGAAGAAGAATGTAATAACATAAAAAGCCCCACCCCATCCTGAAGGTTGACAGGATTGGTCCTCAGTCATCAGTACACTGCAGTTTCAAGGTGAAAATACTGGTGTTGACTGCTAATTTTACTCTTGATGTGTCTTTCAGCATATATAAATCTTCATGAATGTGTAAACAAGGTAAGTAAAAACTTTCTCCAGAGGGGTTCTGGAATAATGAATGCTAAGCACCATGTAGGTCACTCCTGATATCTGTGAATTATATGTCATGAAAGTGTGAATCTATTCAGAGTGTATAATCAGGTGAAAACTACTGTCAACGTCTCATGCCTAGAGCAGAGGAATAATAAATAATGTTTGTCTTTGAGGCGTTAGCGAAACAAAGCTGAACACATAATTCGTGTCATGCAGAGTCTACTCAACTTTAGTATTTGAAAGTGCTGAGTGCTCTCCCTCTCTCTCTCTTTGCTGAGTGCAGTCTCTTAACCAGCATCCCAGGAGATCCGGTGCTGATCAGCATTTTAGGACATGCATGCCTGCTCTCGGGGCCACTTTACAGGCATGAAGCAGAAAATTAGGACTAAAATAGAGAAACATCTGATGAATGCAGTTTGGATTCATTGGACAAAAGTTTTGCTCGTTGTTTGCATGGTTCAACACCTTCGTATCCGCTGAGGTTTGTGGTTTTACTATAAATCTGTTAGTGAGGAAATGCATTTCAATTTTAGCATAACTTAATGATGAGAAAATAGTAATCTACAGTCCTAATAAGCTGCTTCAAATCCATGACCAGATACTGTATACTCCTCTTTGCTGGCCGGGACACATACACCCAGTAATCTATCCTCTCATTGCTCTACTGCAGTGCACATCAGGTAAACATGATAAAGTGACAGGTTCATAGGATCCAAAAAAAAAAGGCCTTGGGGTGTAGTCTTGATGGTTAGATGTAGGAGCTACAGAAATGATGGTGGGGAAAATGAATGTCCTCTGCCCTCCCTTATAGAAACTACTTTCAAGATACCTTTGATCAAGGCTCATAACTCTGATCTGTTACCTGGAACAACCCAAAGACAGACTTTAGAGTGGCTTTAGAAGTGTGATATTTGTTTTCAGCCTGTTCGAACCAAAAAGTTGTGTGTTTCTCCAATGGTGGGCAATCATAAATATTGATCGAAACTACTCAAAAACCTCAGGACATAGTGGTGCTGTTTGACAGGCATGAACAAAAAGCACCACAATCCAAGTTGAGAGATTTCAAAAAAGAAACAATAGATAATAAGAGAGGTTGGACAACAATTTAGCCAACTTGTCAAGAAAAAATATAGGCAAATGATATTCACGTCTACATTCCTCTTTAACTTGTAACTTTTTTTGTAATCATCTTTTCGCTGGCATTTAAACATAATAATATGGGGTTGGGGTTACACATTGCTAGATAAATACAATCATACATGTCAATGCAATAGTTGCCACAAGATTGGCAAGCAACCAGAAGAACCCCTGATGGCAAAGCTCTTCTTTAATGTAATGTACAAGGAGTCGAGTATGTTCTGCTGATGAAAGTGAAATGAATGACTTGATGGTTTGGATTCCTGGAAAGGAGCATGATCTCCCAGATTAGTTTCCAATTCATGCTGGAGCTCTTTGAGAGAGGTCAGCCCTCCACAGTCTGTCAATAAACGGGAGCTTACAGGAGGCCTCAAGCAAGATGGAATATATTGTTGGGACCAGTCCGCTGGGGCTGGTCTGAGCTGTGTTAAAGTGTATGTGTGGAGAAAGATGTGTTCCAAGGAATGGCTGTGCTGTGAGCTGGAGAGAGTAACAAGAAAGATGTGCCAGGTAGATTGAAATGTTTGTGGGTGTCTTGAAATGCTCGGAGGCCCACAGGACCATGAAGTATGTGGGAAGAATAGCCAAGGCGGAGGCTGGTGCTAATGGGGATCCTCATAAAAGAAAGAAAGAAATGTCACTGAGCTTGTCACTTTATGAGCTCTCAAAAGAATCTTGCAGTTGAAAATCAGCCAACTGGGTAATGTTGGCACACTTACAGCAATGCAGTTTGTGTTGTCTTCATCGGACTAGCAGAACATTTTGGCAGAGACATCTGAGTTTATACCAAATACCTACAGTGACACTCCCCTTGGCCACAGCTGTGCATAGTTTGTAGAGTTATTTTATAAATGTTACCATGCTGAGGCTTAAAAGGAAGATTATAGTGATGGTAACATTATAGCTGCTAAACATCAACAGATTTACACTGCATTATGAACATATTATATGGATGTATTCACAGAGCTGGATAAGGCACTGCCATTCAGCCTTGTTGCCCACTTTTCCCAGTGGCCACTTGCAGTATGGCATTGAAAAATAAAAATAAAAGTCTTTTATCCACTGAGACATGAGTTTTTCAGCCAGGAGGTTTTACATTTTTAAAACTGTCCTAGAGGCTAGAAAACAGAATATTATTTTTGTGATGTCATTACAATGTAAAGTTTACAGACCAAGCAGGAACCTCTGGGGTGTGCAAGCAGTAAGAACAATACATCACATCTGCACACGGCTACACAACACGGAAGCAAACCTGAAAGCCAGAAAACTTTTTCGGCTCCAAGCATGCCATTTCCATTTTATCAGTGGCGTCTTCACAGGCTGACATTAGCATTTTGCTCAAATCTATGTACAGTTTCACAGAGCTTGCTAACAAGGGTGTGGACAATATGTTTACTGTGAGAACAGTCATTTTGACAGAAATACATATTATTATTACTAATGCTGAAGCTCCAGATTTTATAGCTTCTTTCAGCTCTTTCTTTTGGTTGTCTGACTCTAGCCTTTGTTGTTTGGGGTCAGTTCAGTATTCCTAAAGTGTTGGGATAAACAGGGGTGAATATTATAACTCAAACTGAAAGCTCACGCTGCTCCATCTGCTGGATGTGTAAATCGCTAAACAATGTGCTATCATGTTTTGGGTAACTGAACCAACAGATGATTTGGTTGTCCATCAATTGTAGGGTTGTTGGTTTAACCCGACTCATCGTGTCTACAAGTCAAAGTTACATTCACATTTACATATTCATAGCGCATTAGTGTAGTGTTCAAAGAGTCCTGTGCAGGACTGTTTTCTTAATTCCACTCCCGCCGACTCCTGCTGAATTACTAATCAACCTGCCTGCTCCTGCAATGTGTGTGTTCCGCTTCCATTCACACCCTGACAACATAGAGGTCTATTGATTTTCTGTCTTCTCCCGTCCTGCAGGGAAAACCATTGTTTTACTGTGTGTGGTTCTCTTAAATAGATGCATACCTGTTGATTGGCAGTCGACCGTGCAGTGGTCAGCACTCACAGCAGGAAGGTTCTGGGTTCGGTGACCGTCCACATACAAAGACACGCTGATTCTAAATGGGCTGTAGGAGTGAGTGTGAGTGTAAATGGTTGTTTTTCTCTTTGTGTTATCTCTGTGTTCAGTCCAGGGTGTACGCTGCCTCTTGCCTAGTGACAACTGGGATAGGCTCCAGGCCCCTACGACCCTCTATAGGATAAAGTGGGTATCGATAATGTGTGGGTGGATGGAAACCTGTTGGTAATAACATAGCAGAAATACAATTGCATTCTAAAGAATTTGTTATTTTAGTGCATTAAGTACACATTTCATACATGACTTGATAGCATCTTGTTAAATAAGTGGTTTCCCCTTAACCCACAGGTGTCAGATATGAGCCTGTAGTACCTCGAGGGAAGCTGCCTGCCAATCAGCCAACACATCCCAACATCCTCCTTCCTTGGACTAGCTTCACCAAACAACAGCAAGTGGGGTTGAGGGGCTCAAAATCTAGTTTTCAAGGCTTTGAGAGAAAGAAAGAGAAAGAGTACCAATGTTGTCCTCTGAAAAAACTAAAAGATTCATCTTGACTTTACAAATTCATGCAATGAAGTCTAATTCTTTCATTTGTTAGCAACAACTGATAAGTTTATTCAAATGTCAGACTTACCTTGCTATGCTGTTTGTATTGTACAAATCGTCTAAATAAAAAATAGTATAGTATACTATACTATAGTATAATACTGGATCCCAATCTCAGTGCAGTCCTCTAGTTTAAAGCTTCTGTCAGCTTCTTTACAACCTATCTGATCATACAACAGATGGCGACAGGAGTTCCTCTGAGGGAAACTGTCTAGGGAAGTAAGTGGGGTCTTGTAAAAGTCTTGTTTACTTCTACAGTCATACACCTGCTTGTGTCCAGGATTATCTTATCTGTAGACCTCAGTATATCTGACTGAATATTAATGCTTGTTTCCTCCTGAGGGTATGGCCTTATCTGGTCTTACTTACTTTGTACACAGCTGCCTGCAGGCAACCATAAATGTGCTGTACTCTCCACATATGGACTGCTCTTTGAACAGTAAAACTACCAGTTGTATAGTAAAGAGGTAAAGAGATTTGCCTGCTGGAGTGAGGGAAGCCAATAAACCGTCAACCCCCTACTAAATATTATAGATGATATATATATAGAGAGAAATGAACTTAAGCCAAAGAATAAAAATAATTTATCTTAAAAACTCCTATTCCTCCTCCATCTATCTGATGTGAAGGTGAAATTCCTCTGGCAGTAACTGAGCAGCACCAAAGCATCCTGTCAGTGTCTGGGAATAAAGCTTTTGTCCTGTTGGCACTGCTGCTTGGAGATGGTTGCCCTGGTGAAAGATGCGAAATGATGAAAACAAGGGGAAGCCTCTTTATCATGGCCTTGAATTATAGCTATTCCAAACGCAGCATATTGTACTCTATATCATAAATGGCTATCATCTGCACCGAAATGATTTACTGAAACATAAAGAGGAACAGCTGTTCAACTTGGCACGAGGTTTAGAACATCTGAATTCATAGCAATCAGACCGTTAACAGTCTTGCTACCATTAATGATATATGCAGCGTACATGCATGCACACAGAGACACCCACTCATCCACACTCAAGCAAAAGATCAGATATAAAGTGGATTTCAAAGGCATTCAGACCCCTTCACCTTTTGTGAACTTTACTGTGCTACAACTCCTACAACACTCGGTACCCCATAACAAAAAGTCAAACAATGAAATCTTTGTTTTATAACAGTATTCAGACCCCTAATTCAGTACTTTCTAGAGCCCCCTTTGGAAGCAGTTACAGGTTTGAGTCGTAGTCTTAAGTCTCTACAAGCTTTGCACACTTGGATTTGGGCAGTTTATCCCATTCTTCCTGAAGATCCTCTAAGGCTCTTTTAGATTGGATGGGAAGCGTCTGTGACCCGTGAACATCTTCGGGCCTCTTCACAGATGTTCTGAAGGGTTTAGGTCTGGGCTTTAGCTGGGCAACTCAAATACAGTCAGAGAATTGTCTTGTAGCCATTCCAGTGTTGTCTTGGCTGTTTGCATTGGGTCATTAGAAAGGTGAACCACTGCCCCAATCTCAGGTCATGTGCAGTCTGGATCAGGTTATCTGCTGTCACCACCATCTGTACTGTAAGGATGGTATATTAACCAGTGCTGAGCAGTTTCTGGTGTTCAACAGACATAGGGCTTGGAATTCAGTTTTTATTTTTTCTTTGTCTCATCAGGCCAGAGAATCCCAGGTTCCTTCATCTCTGCAAAAGACTTTTGAAGTTCTGTTAAGGCTAATTCATACTCTCCATGGCAGCGTGTCTGTAAGGGTCCGCAGAGGTTGATGTGACACATTTCATCACCCACCCACACAGACCTTCCTTTCGTCTTCGGGAGACGGTGGTGTAGCGTCCATGTTGGTCTATCTGCACTTTCGTGAATGGCTGTACAGACCCAATCGGGAGTGACAGTCTCTGCTGCACTTTCTGCATATGTGAGACGTTGTCTGCTGTAGCTGTTGTTGCCTTTCCTTCCTCCTGACTCTCTTCTGGGCGAGGGCTGTATTTCTCGCCTCCTCTGCCTTCTGTATGCCCTGTCTGACAGTGAGGCGCCACGCCGCGCGATCTACTGCACAGTTTTCCCACGTACTGACATCGATGCTGCACATTTTCATATCCTTCTTGCAGACATCTTTATAGCGCAGTTGTGGGCGTCCAGTCAACCGCTCTGCAGACATTAGAATGCATCCCAAAATTTGTGACCATGAAGAATGTTTACACTGCGAGCATGCCGACTATGTAGGAAAACATCCATCCATCCATTATCTGTACACCACTTAACCCTCTGCAGGGTAGGAAAACAAGTAGTGCTTAAAACAAATGTTTCTTATAAGGAGATTCTCCTACATCCAAACCTTTATAATTCATCTTTAACAGAGCTGTAGTTGAAGTAGTCGCTGCAGGAGTTTGGAGATGCTTTGATTACTACATGCTTTCCATCAATGAAGCCCAAACACAGTAGGAAGTTCTAAATACCTCAGAAATCCTTTAATGTGCCTATCATGCTTGACAAACTCCAGCAGCAGGCTATTCCATAGCATTAGCCACACCTCAGGAACAATCACTGCCACGGTGCTACAGCAGAATGTGTGACCAGCTGCTATATCCTGTAAAAAGTGTAAAGTCACAGTCAGCCTTTCCGGAGCATCCGCAGGACCCCATGTGTTTTTCTGCGTCCATATCAGAGGCAATGGAACAATCAACAGCAGACTGATGCGTACCTGTTGTCTGTTTAAAAGCTACATTTTTGCCTCATCAGATCAGAGAACCCCAGGTTCCCCCAGCTCTGCAGAAGACTATTAAAGTTTTGTTAGAGTTAATATTCACTGGTCTCCTCTTTGACCAAGGCCCTTCCTGCTGGGTTATTCAATTTGGCAGACGGCCAACTACAGGATGCCAACTTCAGAGTTGGCTGCCCATTCTGAAACTTCTTACATTTCACATTTATAAAGGCCACTGTGCTGCTGGGAGCACTCAAACTTTAGAAATGGTGTTATATTTTTTTACCCTGATCTATGCCTTGCCATAATTTCATTGCAGAGGTCTACAGAGACTTCCTTAGACTGGCTTGGTTTTTGTCTTGAACTGCAGTGTGAATTCTGGAACCTTCTATACATAGGTGTTTCGAAACTCCTTTGAAGTTAAAACCTTTGGAGTGCCACAGAAAAGTTTCACAATATATATTTATTTTTTATATATATGCAAAACTACACTCATTATTGCCAGTTTCTCTCAGTGCTCCTGTTGCCTCCCCTCCTTCTTTGTCCCTTTGACTGTGTTTGTGTGTCTGTGCTTGTGTGCCTTGGAGTGTCGCTTCACCTACGCAACCGGCAGCTGGCCCACCTGTTCACCATTACCTCATCATCAGCTTCTCCACCAGCCTTCGCCAGATCATTCCATCACCCTCATCATTGCTCTCTTCCAACCCTAACAGTTCACAGTCTAGCTCCTCTGAGAAATTCTCTTCGTGTTAATTAGTGTTCTCTTTGTGACTCTGATTCCCAGTCAACTACAAACCTGATCTTTTTCCACATTAAAGCATCCTGTCTGCCTGCCATTTCTCCCCCACCTTCTCAAACACCACTCTGGTCCATCTTCTAGAGCTCTCCGGGCCTCCAGTTTACCCCCAGCACCTCCCATTCTCCAAAACACTACTCACTTGGCAATAAATCTTTAACCCATCTTCCTGGGGTCCTCCATTCTACTCTTCACTAAAACCCAACGATTGTTACCAACTGTAGACTGGCAAGCAAAAACTGCAAGGGGCTTGAATACTTTCTGAAGCCACTGTAAGCACATAAGTACACTGATTGAGTATTTACACTGTGAACAATATCAGTGTTATATTAGAAAAATGAATCCATTAGTGTTAAATAAATTGTCTCTAATGAAAACAAATCCAGCAAAAGAACAAAGTGGAGAGGGTAAGTGTATGTGGAATATAAAACATCTAATATACTCACTAATTCAGTCAGTAGATAAATCATTCATCAGTCATTGAGCTGCTACATATATTTAGATTTACTGCCCAGAATACATATTAGTGCTGTCAAAAATACCGCGTTATTAACACGTTAACCTACATACATGCAAATCAGTCGGTTTTCGGCTAAGTTCGCCGTTTTGAACTCAGAATAGGCCATTTACGTGAATCATATAGATCCAATGAGTATTTCCGGGGAAGACCCGTTGTTGGGCGCACTCTTTTAACTTTCTCACACTGTAAATGCTTAGCTAGCTAGCTGGGGAGGTCTAGGAGGGAATTCTGGTCGGGTTCGGGGTTTATCTTTGTTTTTGGGTGCAGGGTTAATGTTTTAGAGAACGCATTTTTAGCGAAGGTTGACAGTTCATAGCAGGGATACATACGTTCATAGTGGGGGTTAAAAACTATTAAAAAACACTAATAAAAACTAGAAAACACTAGTAAGAATTATCGGGGTTTGATTGAGGGGGGTTTATTAGTTGATTAGTGGGGATAAATATATATTTTTTGGGAGGTTAAAATTCATAGATGGGGACCGTGATTAAAACTTCATAGTTAGGGACCGGGAGTAACAAATCATAGTTAGGGACCGTGGG
>OMNN01062744.1:0-22552 GCA_900302755.1 Chromis chromis | reverse complement strand
GAGTATCGATACGCTAGCACCAAATATCCATACTTTAATTAATATAATAAGGCGCTCTAAACCCTGCCAGATTCCCCTGCCAGCTGCCATTTCCCCAGTGTCACTACTTAATGACTCCACACGGTGGCATTTATCACATGAATGAGGGAGACTTGAGCGGAAATGAATTGGCCCAAGAAGAGTTTGTACAGGTATAATGGAGGACAGCAACGCTACCGTAAGAGAGCCCCATCCACGTTTAAGTCCAAAGTGTGGACCCATTTGGGCTTTGGCAACATTGAGGGAACAAGCAAGCTGGACAAAGACCCTATGCAAGAACTGCCTCGCAGAAGTAAAGTACACAGGTAGAGGTAAGTTTACAAGCATTTTGTATTTTTCAATTATAGATATCGTGATGTATCGTTATGTGATTGTCTTGCAATATATTGATTATCGCTGTATCGCTGTATCGTGATAGTATCAGTATCGTGAGCCATGTATCGCGTATCGTATCCTATCGTGAGGTTCCCTGTGATTCCCACCTCTATTGTCCAGTAAAGGTTGCATGCATTTTGTTTTGCATTCTAAATACTTCGAAACCATTTGTTTATATTTTTATGGTTTTAAATCAAGCACAGTTCAGGAGTTGAGTAGTGACTCACTTGTGGTTTGGATTTTTTTTGTCATCATTGTTGATTGTTGAATTGTTAAATACAGTACAGCTGCGTTCCAGCTATAATAAAAGTTGCATGATAGCATTTTCTCTTTTAAACTAGGAGAACAACGTCCCAAGTGCATCACACAATCTACACTGTTCTCAAGTCAATTTTATTTATACAGTCCAAAATTGCACATTTGTCTCACAGGGCTTTACAGTCTGTGCAGCATGCAACACTCTCTATCCTTAGACCCACGTTTCAAATTATCTGAATTTGGATCCATATACACCCAAACATCCACTGGGACTCCACTGAGGTCTGATCAGCATCTGCTTGCTGAAAAGGCAGAATCAGTGCTAATGTTCACAACCTGTAACATGAGATCTGAGCAAAGAGATACGAAAGCTTGATCAAATACATCTTCCTGACACCACTGGGCTGCAATGACACGAGGGATGCACAACATACTTTTGCATATCCTATGTGTATTATTGTTTAACTCTGTGCAAACAAACAGACATTCCTCACAATCTGACACAAGCGTCACAAAAAGCCTCGTTCCGTTCTCAGAAAATGTATTTCAGTTGTATCATCTGAAAAAATACAACAAATAATCTAAAACATTGATAGTAATAATACAGTTTAATGTGATATTGATTTGACCAGCACATGTCCACAGTGAAATACAAATAGCAATCATGACATCATGTTGTTTGTGCTTGTAGGAAATGGGGAACAGTCAAGAATGAAATAATGGTCCTCTGGGAATGATTGGAAGTTTGATTTGATGATGGAGATGTGTATCAGCAGCAGCCTGCATGGAGCTGTTGAACGAATGAGAGCTATTGATTATCGTCTAATGTCTTAAATGTTAGTTAAGATTTCAATCTGCAAGATGGTTTATGTGATATTAGTCACCTGTCATAAGATAACTGAGTCAATACTACACTGTAAGAAAATGATAATTGTTCAGTTTTCCCCTGCTTTGTTAGAGCACAGATAATAGCTAATTATATCACAGAAAAAAAGTATTTATTTACAGGTTAACCTTAAAAAAAAGTCAAAATAATGTTAACATCACAAATCTGTATTTCTATAAATGGTAATGTGTTCTTCTACAACATTTGGCTGCATAGTTTCACTATTTTACTGTATTTAAATCAGGAAAAAAACGTTAGTTCGAAGAAAATTAGGGACTGAAAAATGGTAAATCATTTCTTTAATTTCTGATATTTTCCAGATTTTACTTAAATTGCAGATAATATCTAGTAAAAGGGCAGTGGTGGCGCAACAGGTTAAGTCCCTGGGCTACTGATCAGAAGGTCAGAGGATCAATCCCCCACTGCGGCCACTGTTGGGCCCTTAACCCTTCCTGCTCCAGGGGCGCTGTACCATAGGCACATCCTATGCTCTGACCCCAACTGGGATATGCGAAAAGACAATCTCCTTCGGGATTAATAAAAAATAAATAAAAATTTAAAGTATTAATTTACATGTTGACTGTAAAAAAAAAAAAAGTATATCAAAAATCTATATTTGTACAAAAAGTAAACTGATGTTTTACAACATGTGACCATATAATTATAATTATTATAACTATAATTAGCTGATGTATCAGCTAAACAAATCAAAATTCTACAGATATTTGCTGTTATTTCTTTCAGTTTTTACATTTTTTTTCAGTTTTTACATTCACATTACCATTTTCAATACACCACTTAATCCTCTGTAGGGTCGCGTCGGGGGCTGGAGCCTTTCCCAGAAGGCAGGATAGGCTACACCCTGGACAGGGCCACACATAGAGACAGACAACCAAGCACACTCTCATTCACACACACCTACAGACAATTCAGAATCATCAATAACCTCAGTATGTTTTTGGACTGTGGGAGGAAGCCGGAGAACCCAGTGAAAACCCACGCTGCACAGGGAGAACATGCAAACTCCACACAGAAAGATCCCAGGCATCCTAACGCCTGGATCTTCTAGCTGTGAGGCAACGGTGCTAACAACCGAGTCCCCGTGCAGCCCCTCGGTCTTTACAGTTTTTGAATATTACAGTGTTCCACTAAGTATTTTTTCTGGCACCCTTGCTGTCAGATTTTCCCCTTTTTTTTTTTTTTTTTTTTTTTTTTTTTTTACAGTGTACCTCCTCATCTCTTAAATTAATGAGGGTGGTCCAGACAGCATGGTTAATAATGAAACAGTTAACTCCTCATGTGGCATTTTCATCCAACACCTCTTGAAAAACAGATCAGCCAGCAGCACAAAAGTCGGATGGGAGGGTGGGGTGACAGGGGAGGTGAAGGAGGCGGGGTGCAGCTAAAACAGGTAAACAATGTAATTCAAGGAATGTCAGAGATGGCGACAGCTGACTGAGAATGCGAGGGAATAGCAAGCGACGGGGAGAAGTCAGAGGCCAAAGAGAAGGAGGAGCGCAAGGCGAGAGGAGAAGGCAGAAATAAGAAAGAGGGTGATTTGAGAAGATGGGAGAGCGAGAAGCAGGAATAAGAGTCAGAACCAAAGCAATTACCCACCATCCCATGTTCCTGTCCTCTTCTCTGCACTCACGGGAGAGGGTCAAAGGTGTGAAAGTGCTGGGAGTTGTCAGCAGATTAGACCTATGTCTTCTCTGACCTCATCATCAGCAGGATGGTGCCTATAGTTGGGCTACAGGACACGTACACAGCGTAAAGGCTATCCATAAGAGACGGTAAGAACCTGTCCGTCATGGTTAAAACCTCAAGACAACAGCCGCCATGAGAGAAAATCCATAAAAAGTACTGGTTACACTAAAAAGTGGCACAGAGGCATTCTTCTGTGTCTTTTTCTAGAGGTTTGATGAAGTATTAATACACAGCAGCCAGTCAGAAACATGCACTTGTGAATTCACAATAGGGTTATTCCTCCTCAAATCATCAGGGTCCTTCTGCTCAATCATCTCGGATTTGCTTGAAACTTTTTTAACATAAACTGTGGATACTTAAAACGGCATCTGTGAAAATTAAGAATTTGAATACTTTCTGACATATTTATTCTTTAAAAACCGCTCTTCGACCCACTTTCAGCATCTTTTCTTTTCACATTGAAATTCAACGCTATGTGTGGACGACAATATCTCAGGAACTATTACTATTACTTTTCCACTGAACTGGTTCCAGTGCTAGTTTGGAGCCCGTGCCTGACTTAGTACCAGTTCTTTGTGTTTCCACCACCTAAGCACTGGCTCCAGGTGCTAAAAACTCCAAGCACCAACTCTTTGCTGGGCCAGAGCTAAGCACCAAGTACGTCAGGGAATGGGGGCGGGGTTATCGTGACCAACGATCAACGGTGGAAACACAGAGCCGGCTTCTTTTTTTTTTTAAAGCAGCCAAGCAACTCATGTTTAATTTTGTTGTAGATTTTTTTTAAAACAGTTGAAAATGGACGCTAAACTCAAACAGCAGTGGTCGGAGGTGGGGACCCAGTGCTTCCTGGCACTGTGGCGTGAGCGTTGTTGGGCAAACGGCTACGTAGGCAGGAACGTACTGAGGTTTTACGGTGAATCAATGGCGTGGCTCCAACTTGGCTCCTTGCCAATAGAAAAGCAAAGCGGTTCTTAGGAGGAACGAGATTTGAACCAACTAAGCACCAGCACTAGCACTAGCACCGAAGTAGCACCTGGTTCTTCTAGGTGGAAAAGGGGTATTAATGGTAAAAAACAGATTTTTTTCAGTGTCACTTCTCATCATGTCATTGATCTAAGATCTACAATATTTGACAAGTAGATCAAATAACCTGTGATTATAGGTGACTTGAAATATTGTCATGAAAAGTCCCATCTTTGAACACACATAAAACCATTCATCTGAACCAAGTATAGTTGCACGTCACAATAATACAAAACATACAGAATACTTTTTAACATGGAATATTTAGTCCCAAAAATTTAAAATAATATTTCTTCTTGCTTTTTCAGGCAAACAACAAATGGTCGAGCAGAAGCTGTTCTAAAAATTTGATGATTCGAGATCAATTTACCCTTTTTATCTTTCGAGTCCTTTTGAGTTCCTTTGTTCTCATGTTTGTGCATCATGAATGGATTTTGCTTTAAATTTCACCATTTTAAAATGCTGATGTGAGCAGGACTTAAGGTAAAAGAAAAGAATCAGGACCCTGGAACAACCCTAATATCCAACGCACTCCTTGCACCTCACCACTGAATCTAAATAGAGAACTTTCTGACTCAAAACAAGACACTGAGCTGTTTATCCAACACTGTGCACAGCCTCAATATTCTCATGTGCCATCTATTATTCAGATTGATGTGTCCGTGTGTGGTGTTCTTTAGTGAGTGGGAAATCCACCTCTTTTTACAGCACAATTGCTGGCAACACACCAGATCCTACGCAGGGCAGCGTTCTACATGACAGTTTTCTATTGTATGTCCAAATGGCCCATTATGGACAGCCCCATTTAGCACATAATCACGTCTCAATAAGTAACACTATTTCAACACCACCTGGATCAATGCTCCCCAGCGTTGAGCGTGGCTCGGGAGAAATCGATTCGGCCTTTGTCATACGAGACTCATCCGTGAGCTGTGCTCTGTGGAGGACAGAGATGTATGAAGGAGGTGTTGCTGCTGCATCAGGAAGACAGAGGAGGAGAAGGGGGAGGATTATTATGACGTAGTATTGATCCAAGTTGGAAAACAAGCCCAGGATGCAGGAAGCTGCAGGGGAACGGATGCTCGATCGATCTGGACCCCGGTGCCAGACAAAGCACGGGATTATGGATGTTTGCATGTAGAAAAGAAAGGATGGATGGGAAGGGGAGTGCATGGACAGAAAGACAGGCAGACTGAGGTATAAAGACAGATAGGGCTGATAAATCTGGGGACAATGTGAACAGGCTCACACGATAGAAGCCAAAGAAAGAATAAGAGGTTTGCAGAATTTACATGATGAAAATGTCAATGTTAATACCGCAGATGTGATGTTACATTAAACCGACTCTACAAATGGTATTATATAACAGTCAATTGCAATTAGCGTGGAACAGCGTGCTTGGAGCAAAGTCTAATCATAATCCAGCCAATGTGTGGACAGACAGAATCACTCGGCCTGGCCGCTAAATCCTCCTTCTCTCCCCCCACCCAGACACTCACTCCTAAGACCAACAGAAACATTTGATGCATGCCAATACAACAAAGTACACATAAAGAGATATTTGGTTGAGGAAAATGAAATGAAATGAGCACACAGTATAAAAAAAAAGAAGCAGGTTGTATGTGTTGTTAAGTCTGCCTAGTTTGCGTCTGCTCCTGCTGGCAGTGTTTGCCTCGTGCTGGAGCAGACCACTGATGCTGCAGAGAGCCACAGATGGGGAATGATGTTGACCAGATTGTGTCTCTGCAGCCTCAGAAAAGGCTTAAAACTTGCGTCCTCCAGGGATTACTGATGTCTTGTAGAAAATTGGCCTAATCCAAAACAAATCCAGTGGGGTATTTTCTCATAATTCATCACTTGTGGTGACTATCCTTTTAACCGCATGCAGGCCCCGCTTGACAGATCTTTTGTTCTCTTTCTTCACCGGCTGTGGCCGCAACACATCAATCTAACAGGCGTTATTAGCCAGTCAGGACCTGGCTTGATTATACAAGATTTAGAGATGCAAGACAAGTAAGCCTCTGCAGATTGAAATACAAACTGCTTAAAATGAATATACTATTGTTCCTGATTTAGCGATTTCTGAATTAACATTTGTCAGCGAAACCACATGATTAATTCTATTTTATTGGTTGACATTTCAAAGGCAGCATCCATACTAATGATTAACTATTATTTCCAACTGCATGGTTTCATTCGGAAAAGCTGTGCAGCCAAACTATTATCGGATGTTAGAATCATTGCATCTCTAACCGTATATTGATGTATGTTTACTCTGTCAATGACATGTTGCTCTGTGCGCACACACAGAGGCACTCAAAAGCAACAGGCTGCTGGTGTTAGCAACCACTGTGTCATGGCAACCTTTGTTAACTGCACTCTGCATCTGCTCCTCTCTCCCCCTCATCCACGCGTTACTCCGTGTTGCACCCACAGTCCCTCCGCCACCCTCCTAAATTTTCAACCAGCCAGGCCTCATTAAGTCATGCCATGGTTTCTGTCAGGGCCCTCGCTAAGTCTGGTGCGACCCCCGCCCTCCCTCATGCCTCCCAAATGGTCCCGATCGCCAGCCGCCAATTAGCCTGGGCTTATGACCCAACCCTATAACCGAGCGCTTCCTCCCTTATAAAACCCGTTACATAAAGGGATCAGCAGTCGGACATATGCCCCTGTGTCTCCCGACACCACTGCAGACCCCACACCCCCGCAGCTGCAGCCAGTAGGAGACAAATGATGCGGAAAAAAGCAACAAGGACAGGGAATGAGACCACCAGCATTTATTTTCCTCTAAGCCTCTGTTTGTGTAGACAAATGGTAAAGTGATGTATGGTGCTGTGCAAATGTAAAGAGAATGCTTTCAAAAATGCAATGCAAATAGTTTTTAATTGATCAGACAAAGTGCAGTAAACAGAAAAAACCTAACTCAATATCTGATGAGAGCACCCATTGGTTTGACTGTTTTTTTTCCAAGGGGTTTTTTCAGGTAGGCTACCAGTCATTTTGGACAACTTCCAACAGTTCTTGTGTGGATTTAGGCAGTCTCAGTGTCTTCATTTAATCCCAGACTGACTCTATGAAGTTGAGATCTGTGGGGGCCACGCCATCTGTTACAGGACTCCTTGCTTCTCTTGCAGCTGAAGATAATGCTTTATGACACTGGCTGCATGTTTTGGGTCGTTGTTATGCTGCAGATTGAATCTGGGACGGTCAGATGCGTCCCTGATGGCGCTGCGTGATGGATAAGAAACTAAGCATCTGAAAGCGCCTCACACTTTATGTCCTCACAGCACGGTGTTCCTACATTATCTGTTGTGTTCCATGGCTCTGCAGCGTCTGTAGGTCTCTAGATAGATCAATAGATAGCATGATTGGAAGGTTTCAGGATGGGATTTAAAGTGCCCCCCACTAAGTGCAATGGATTGGTGCCATCATTATTGGCCCAGCAGCAGAATACATCATCCCTTCTCTGGTGAGCGGAGCAAAGGGGAGTGGGAGGGCCAAAGGTGTTGCCATTGCAGGGGCAGTTCATAAATAACACGGCGCTGAGGGAAGAAAAAGAAAAGAGGCGGAAGGAGGGCTGCTGCTGTCTCCTTGCACTGACATACAAACACTGAGTCTCTCTGATCCTTCCTCTCTGAGTCATCAGCAGAGCTCTGATTTCACCTGCATATTCCGTGGTTGAAGTCTCCGTGCATCACGCCCATGCTGCCGGTGTTATTTGAATGAATGCACCTCCCCTCTGCAGTATGTGGTTTGCCAGTGCAGAGAAGAAGAAAAAAGGAAGACACTGGAAAGGGAACAGAAAGAGGACAGAGAGTCCTACTTGATGAGACCAGCATCCTTGTCAGCCAGGCGTGGTTCTAAATCCACATCTGTTCTCACTCTTGTTTTTTTTGTTTTTTTACTGTCTCTCTCCTCTCTACAGTCTCAGACCCTTATTCAGAGCATCTACTATTCTTTCTCATCCTATCTGCAACTTTCTCCTCTTTCCCTTCCTCGCCTGTCTGCCCTCTTATCCTCCTCCATCATTTTTCATAGCCTTTCCCCCCAATTTCTGCTTGTGCAGCGGCGAGCTTTTCTGAACAGCAAGACGCCTTCAAGGTAATAAAATAAGCCCTTGAGCTAAACTGCATGGTGAGGACAGAAGCAGGGAGATGATTGTGCTACTGATTGCTGTTTACAACCTACCACCTTAAGATCTGGCAGGTGGAGCATGGTGACCTTCATGTGGTGGAGATGGAGCATTGACGTCTCGGTGATCTCTATGATGGATGTTGACCTAATGAGCCTTTTGCTCCGCTCTTGCCCTCGAAGCCTTACTGTTTTCTTGGATATCAATGGTTTGCACCTACACCGTAAATAAATTCATGTTTTTGAACAGTTTTTTCTTATTTTACAGATTTATCTTGTTTGTTAAATTACAAATAACAACTAGGAAAATCTAAGGGGAAAAAAAGGATTAATTTAAAAACCTGTAAAGAACATCTGCATCAAAAATCTGGATTTTTACTAATCGTAATTTGTTCTTTTACAGCGTTTGACTATAAAATTTACACTATTCTTTATGTACTTAAATCAGCAAAAAATATCATTATTTTACAGATATTTTCCAATATTTAAAAAAAATCTATATATATCTAACCTTTATTGATCCCCTTGGGGAAATTCCTTCTCTGCATTGACCCATCCTATTCAAAGTTAACCTTAACTATACATACTAGGAGCAGTGGGCTGCCGCGGTGCAGCGCCCGGGGAGCAGAAAGGGCTTAAGGGCCTTGCTCAAGGGCCCACAGTGGTGGTGACTAGGACAAGTGGTCGCTCTCACTTTCCCACCTCAACCTCTTGCCAATCCGGGGGCTCGAACCGGCGACCCACCGGTTACAAGTTCGCTTCACAAATCACTAGGCCACCACTGCCCCCTAATATATATATTGAGGACTGAAAAAATGGTCAATACATTTTTAACTGCTGCTTTATAGATTTTTTTTCTGTTTTGTTAAATTGCAGCTAATATCTAGTAAATCACAGTATCACAGAAAAATGTATTATTTTTACAATAATGTACATAATGTCACAACAGAAATGTGTTACTTTCAAATTGTGGTACCATTAGATTTTCACTGTTGTTGTTTTTTTTTTACAGGTTTTTTATTCAAGGTGTAAACCATCTTTATCAGCAAGACTGAAAAGCAAATAGAATACTTGAGCTGCAAGAAGTTCAAGTTTAAGCCCAGAGTAAAAGGAAGCATAGCTTTCTTAAGTGCCGAACCAAGCTCCCACAACCAGAGCTCCCCTGCCTGCAAATATATGGACCATGGACTGTAGATTTATTTTCATCTGTGCGTGATCGCACAAATCCCAGGTGACATTTCTCAAGTGGTGGAGGTCACTGCTCTCATGGTCATGAACATCCGTGGCTAAAGGGGATGGGGGCCACTAGAAATTAAGATAAGCAAGCGAGTGCTGGAGCCTGAGGATTTGAAGGTTTCAGTATTATCTGGTTGTGCTGGTAACACTTGAGAGGAGAGAAAAAAAATAAGCGTAAACCCATTTTGATCCTTTGTGTTTTGATTACACTAGTGAAATTGGAGCACAGAGGCCAGTAGATAGAGTAGCTAATATTAGTGAAGTACTAAAAACCCATTTCCCTTTGTTTATCTCGCACAATCACTTCCAGAGAATCAATACAACACATGTAGCTCCTCCATGAGCATTGTAAACTCAAAGCAAAGGTAGGAAAGAATGAAACAAAAACAAGCACCTAGTGGCAGCTCGTATCGATTTGGTCTGATCACTGTTTCTTGGGACCAATTTAGCTCAGTGAGGTTCCGGCATCCGGCACACTGTCTGGCCTGAGGTGTTTGTTTTTACAATCAAACAATATTTTTTATTATCAAGCGAAACTTGCAAAGGAGCTCGCGGTCATGACAATAAAGCTGAAAAGCACTGAAAATCAATACTGCCTTTGTGACTCACATTCTGAATATGCAACAACAAAGTCTTTTCAAGTCTTCATGCAAATGCAAGAACAAAAGTAAACACCATGAATATTATTTTCCTTTACTGCTTCATACTGCGGCTCACTATACCATAAGGTCATGCTTTTATTATGATACGCCGCTCCACGTTAAATCATTTTCCATCAGCACCACACTGTAAATAAGCCCCAGCCCACAAAATCAAACTTACATGAGTTTATCCTCCACCACATTTGCATGCATTACAGCAAATCAGCAGCGAGAAGTGGTCGCTCCTTTTCCTCATCAATGAACTACTGCTACATATTCACGACAGCGTTCCGAGCTTTGCACATTTTTTACGGCTCAGTGTGAAGCATGATTGAATATTTCAACTTTCAACTACCAGGCCGCGCTTCAAATAGCCTTTCAGTGGTCACTTAGCAACTACAGGAGATTCTACTAATGCAAAACATCTGAATAATGCTCCTTGGAAAAAATAATAAGTGCCGCATCTCAACTCCTCTGATTGATTTTAATGCCCTCCACCAGCGAGCCGTGTTGCTGTGTTGACACTTGGACTGCACAGTGAGCTTGGACAAACATAAAGCGCTATTGTTCCGAGGCATGCGCTTACAGGAATGCTTAGCGCCTCTCCCGCTGCTCGTTTGTCTCGGCGCTCGGATTTCCACGTAGCACCAAAGTGGCCAAAGTGTCATAAAGTTGGTATCCTAACTCGGCGCAAGTTTGAAAAAGAAAGGAAGTTCAAGTGAAGGCTTCAGACTTGATTGCTCCTATCTCACTGAGCAGTAGGAGGACAAAGAGAAGAGGTTGGCTGAGCTGGGGGCTGACAGCTCTGGGAAGCTCTGGGCAGAGGTAGATAAAGATATCAGAGCGGTTGCGTACACACACTGACAGAAGCTGGATGGCAGACAGGGGCTTTTTATGATTCTAAATACTCGGTATGTCTGAATATTTTAAGGAAGAGGTGAGGAAGGGAGAGCCCTGCTTCTTGAAAATGATGTTTTCATACCACTAAACTGAATTCTCAAGTGCACTTTGAGAGGCACATATTTCTCGGAATGCATTTGTTTGTATCACAAATACATTTCTAATCAACATACAGTATGTTTGGCATTTATTTTAAAGCTTTTCTACTGTCACTCCTTTTCGGCCAAACACTCATGTATTAGATGGGATGGGACTCATCACTCTGGTCAACCATAAAATGGAGCTTTAAACATGTGATGGGGTCGAGAGATTTTCCAAAACGTAACAAACAGCGAGTGAAACCAAAACTTAAAGGTCCAATATAATGAAAATCCATTTTTGTTGTGTTTTGTTGGTGCTATAAACTTGGAGGCGTAAAGTTAAAAAATACCACTTTGCTCTTATGCCTACAGGTCAGAGATCTGGGGAAACTGTAAAGCTAAGAGACACCAAGAGATGGCGGAAACTTTAAGACCAATAAACAAAGACTGTGTTTTCATATCACCCGTTGTGCCATTTCTATCTTTTACCTCTGTTTACTTCTCTCCTGCTCTCTGTGCTCGCATGTACGGCATTTTAATGCAACTGTATTCCCATTAAAGATCTTCTTATTTACATATATTTCTGATTCTGTTGTCAGACAACAGAATGCTTATGAAATAATGACTGAATCATAGCCCATTTAGAATATATTTTAACCAGCAGTCATTCACGGATGCCCTGAGGCTGCTGCTCTGCACCGCTAAAAAGCTGATTTTATAACAGCAATGCTGTCTGACAGACTCGCCACACAAACTCATTCACGTATTGCTGTTTTGCTCCGTGCTGTCAATCACAGACACAGAGAGAGTCTTCTTCCTGAAGCGGACGTGGACAGCAGAAGATCAACTGCAACAGCCCGTTTAGAACAGGACTAAAACCAGGAGTTATGCAGTCACGGTGGAATTAACCATCCTTGTAGTATTTTGAGCTGGAAAATGTCACAAACACCTTCTGAGGACGTGTGAGACTTTCAATTATTTGCTGAAAATGTACACAGTATGGGACCTTTAAATCAAAAAATAAACCCAGTCTCCTGGGTGACAGTCTTGTGTCAGACTTATGCCCCCATCATTACTCCAACCTCTATCACAGATATTGTTTAAACTGGTCAGGCTGTTAAATTTGCACGGGGGGGAAATGCTTCTTTTAAAATGTATTTTAAAAATACTATTTAGTTGTACATGAACATAATTTTTAGGAGACAGAGTTGGATGGAAGGCAGTACAGAGCTGAAGAAAGCGTTGTACATTTTCTGTCATGTTGTTTTAAGGTGCAACTGAGGGCTGCATTTACTACTACTACTGCCCTTTGACCCAATTGCACTACTAGGGATTGTGGAGGCCCAAAATGTAATGCAGTATTGACAAGCATTCCAGCAACTGCAACACTGCTCAGTAATTAGCAGCACTGCTGCTGATCAATACTGCTCAGCGTAGAGAACAGTACACATTGCAGCACATTGTATACATCCACACAGGCAAAAGCTAGCCGGCCGACTTACCAAACAGAGACAGACAAAGACATAAGAATGACTCAGTTTAGTGTAACAAATCAAAAAAATCCAATGCAAGTTTGGAGCACTGGAGATGAAGCTTTTTGAGGATAGTGATATAAAATTCACAGCTTCACAATCACTTTTAACCTATCTTCAGAAAGACACAAGCCGGGAAACAGAGAGCAAGGCAGCCGTCTCTGAGCATATGTGGAGAAGGCCTTGAAATCGGAAGGCTTTGGAGCAGGAATGGCCTGGGAGATCTGTTAGGAAACACAAAATCTGGGTAGGAAAGAAAAGTACTTGGAAGCTTGAGACAATTTCTGTCTGACTACAGCTGCCTCTGAGCAAACACGTACGGTCGATGGCCGTGACAAACTCAGATCTAATCAACACGTTTGTACATTCACATGAGCACGCACCTGTTATTGTAAGATTACAGTGAAAAATGCACCTGGTTCTTTCATTACACGGTTCTACGTCAGCAGATCATCTTTGGGATTCATTAGGGAAAGTCTACGAAGCAGTGAGACGACAGAGACACAAACACAGAATAGATGCAACATCAATGCTTCAATACACAAATATTTGAAACACATGATTCGTCTGCTCACAGAAGCGGCCAGCTCCAACAAACAGACACAGCGTCTACGCCTTTTCCTCCAATACATGCAGACAAACATACACGCACACTAATCCATAGTTCACTTAACAATGACTTGGCACTGTGCTCACTGAGCTACAAAAAAAAATAAAAGTATGTATGTCTGCGTGGGTTAAGTAATACCCCAGCTGGGTTCCAGCAGAGTGCAGCATAACACTCTCCTGTTGTTCTTCCTGACCCCCCCAAGACAAGGCTCGGCCAGGCACGCACAGCGCCGCACACAAGCCCAGACTCCCTCTGACTGAGCCAGCCCTCCGCGCACACACAGGCTCCGCTCCAAAGTGCTTCCTCCGTCCCCGAAGTCTGAACATGGATCAGGAAAACAATAGACTCCACGAGCCCACCCTCAACTCCCTCCCTTTCTCCAGAGAGGCATATCCTTTGGTTGTGTAATTACGTTGAATGACTAATAACACCCCTGAGCATTAAAAACTTTGCAACCTTGACTGAGGGAAGAGTTCCTGGCCCGAAGGCAGCGATAGTGACTGTTTGGTTGCCACCGCATGCGGAGCCACTCCTCTTGGCTTGCAAGAGCCGAGCAGAGTAAAGTGCAAAGAATCTCATTTCACTGTGGTCAGCTCCAAACACTGTTAGAGTCATTATCACAATAGTTACATGGATAAAAGGTCTGACAAACCTTCTGTCACCCTAATGCCTTCCATGCAGGGGAAGACTTCATTAAAAAAAACACTAACTGCTTCTCATCGGGCTCTGTTTGTGCCGTGCCATGCCAGACAAGCAAGACTCACATCATACTGTTGGAGAAATGCCATCAACAAAGTTCCTTTCAACCGTTTCACCTCGGCATTAAAGAGCTCTCGAGTCAAACTCTCTTTTGAGCCATTTCAAAGCGCAGCCACTTCAAACAAACAGGTTCATTGCACCAATGGGATTTTGTATAACTTGGATGGTTTTCAGACACAATCCGGCCTTAATATGGCTACTGTGCAGTGATGTCTGAGAATATCGTCACTGTTTTCCGCACCACATGGGCAGCAGCCTCAGCCCAATGCCCAGCATGTGACCGGCGGTCCGACGCAGAGCAACCGACTTAAACCATCACATGCTTAACTCATGCTCAACGGGTCGGACGTAATCTGTCATGATTGGCAGACACATTAAATATGAGATGTGCTTCACGATCACATGCTGCTCTCACGCTGGGTTGTTGTAGGCTAATCCCAAATTATTGATATTCATATCAAGGCCGAGGCCGCGATGCAGACTTCAGGGCAAACTCTTTATCAGTAAAGAGAATTTCTTTAACGGAAGAAGCGTGTGAAATGCTGAGTAGAAGCATGATATAGAAAAGATGTCGCAAATAACCTTCATGCACTGCAAAAAAGTGCATTTGAGCTGTAGCTGAAGGAGAGGTTTGGTAAAGGCAGGCTACTTTTGTGGATTGCATCAAGTTGAAATTACATTTGGTCCCTATAAACTGGTCTAATTTCAGTTTTTCTGCTGCAACTCAACAGCTGTTTTCTTCAAACAGGATTACACAATGAAGACAAAGGAAAGAACTGCAAGTCTAATGACAAAATTATGTGTTACATTTTACATGTGGGTGAGGCAAATGCTTCAAAACTGGAAACTTCAAGTTAACTTTCCATAAAATGAAGACGCAAAAATGCTCATTTGAGAGGAATTAAAGTAGATTTAACTTTAAAAAGTGGCCACAATATCACTTTGGATAGACATAACTCAGTTGTGTGCTACCATTATTCTCTTTTTCCGGTGTGTTTCTCCCTGAGGGGTTCGAAGTGGATGAAACAGTTGTGATGTTGAAATACTGCTGTTGGAATAGCTGCGAGCTGTCACCAGAAAGCAAACACCGGAGCTTGGTTACAGTTAGGATTTGCACTGGAACATTTACACAGAGCAATACTACTGTACCTCACTCCAAAAGGACCAAAGCATATATGTGTGTGAGGGTATGTGCGTGGGCCTGTTTTTGAAGGTAATCTGAAGGTAAATACACATTCGCCACTTGAGCGCGTCGGGCAACCGTTTCCTTCCTGAGCAATTAAACTTTTAATTTCGTGTGTTTCGCCAGTCGCGCTCATTAATAAATACATCAGGGGATGAATGGCAGAGACGACAGAAAAGGTCAGGAGAAAGTAATGTAGTAATCAGCGGTAGGCTGGCTGGGTTTAAGGCTTGGACTTTGATAGAAGCACAAAGACAGGAATGCACCCGCCCTCTTACACACAGAAAAGCACAAACACCTGCACAAATACAATAAATATATAATTCTAAGCCAGCTATCAACACAACTACAGGAAAGTGAATTGCAATCGGGCTTCGGAGCGAACAGTGACTGCTTCTCTAACGGTGTGTGTCTTTGTTTATCTGTGTGCTCAGGCCAATACACTGAAGTTCAGAGTCCAGTGACTATTGCTCTCCAGCTTAATGACCCAGCAAGAGACGGACATCGCTGAGTATCTGGAGTGGCGCTAATCAACACATGATTGTTGTGACATTTCCGACCAGCCATTACCTGCAATTGGCTGTAATTCAGTGCAGCTACTGATGGCTTAATTTAGCCCTGCCTTCAACTAACAGACAGCACGGCTGATCTCCTCCCAGATGGAGTGTAGGGGCTTAGCTCAGACCTCTTCCCCTCCTAATCCTCCCCTTTTTCTCTCCTGTTCTTCCTTCTCTCTCTCTCTCCATCTCCTCCTCACTGTCTTCCTCCTCTCTCCATTATTCTACTCCTGTTCTGAACTGAAACAGCCTGTAGCCCGCGACAGAAAATGTCAAATGCCTTCTCTTCCTCATTACAGAGTTTCCCGAGGCACCCCTTTCCACCAAAAAGCACTCATTTCTCACGCACTTCCACAGTGTTCACCCGTGTTCCGAGCTAGCGAACAGAAAGGCAAACATCGCTGTCTTCGAGCGCACTTATTATCAGCTTGCATCTTGCATACATTTTTTTTTTCCAAATAGACTCATTGCTTTTCCCAGTTTTGTTTATGAGTGACTTGCCGCCGCTGACAATTCATCATTGCTCAAGTGCAGCTACTAACAGTGCTATTACAAAGAAAATATATTATTAAAGTATGATCAAATGGCCTTTGATTCCACAGGATTGGCAAGGAGGGCTCAAAATAGACTCCATAAGGCCCCTTGGAGCAGCGTTAATAAAGAAAAAAATATGAGAGAATCCTCGATGCGAAGCAGATCAAAGAGATGCAGAAAAAAAAAACCCTTGACAACTAATCACAAACACATATCGCCTCTTTAGGGTAGTCTTGTTTGACAGAATATTATTTAATACTGCAGCAAGCACATCGCTGTGCACATGCATGTATACAGCTGCAGTGCTGCAATGCTGGAAAAGGCAGCCAGACCTTGCTCCTGGAGAGATCCCCGGTAGGGCTGGGATCAAGGAACAAGCTAATTGGTCTCACTGCACTGTCTTCCTCCCGCTCGCCTATTCATCAACACACACGTGCACTGCACACATTCACATATGCCCAACAGCGTTCATCTTTGTTCTAAGCTCCCCGCCCCAAAACCCTGAACGATTGAGGTTTTACACTGCGATTACACGATGGCCTGAGTCTGAGAGGACTCGGTTTACCTGTCCTCAGGTGAGTGGGGTTTAAGCGGATGTAAGCCTCTGTGTCATTTTAAACCCCTCCATTGCAAGCCTTTCTCTTTAAATCTTTAAAGGGAGAAAGAGAATACACTATATCCCCATTCCCAGGGCTTGGATGCCGGCCGGTGTAATTGACACCGGTTGGTAGTTAGGCACCGTGGCAGGATACTTTCATCTGCAACACTGTCATCACCAGGGGTTGTCAAGGACAGCAACAGATGAAATGCACTCTCTTAAAGCGTCAGAAACAGCAGCCTTTCGGAGTTGCGGGTTGAGATGATTATCTCTGCTTTCAATCTGCTAGAGCAGCAACACGACTCACATGCAATGACAAACATCGTCATGCTTCAGTCTGGAAAAACAGGCTCCGCTTGGAAACACAATACTGCTTAGAAACTCCCCCGAAACCAACAAACAAGTGTGGCTAGTTTTACGTTTGTGGATAATTGGCACGGCTCCCTCTAGAGACAAAGGGGAGGCACTGATGAGTTTTACATGATATGGTAAAGTAAAGCACAGCTGAGCTAAAGGATAACGTGTGCTGGCTTTACTGTTGAGTGTTGTTGCTTCTAACAAGGTAATTGCATTTAGAAAACAACACTCGAGTCATATGTGTAGGTTCACTGAACATCTTTTGATGATATTTATATGCTTTCCATTAGGGACATTGTTCCCCGTCACATCAACAGACCCTCTCTCTTTTGAGACAAGTACTATAACCCACACAGTGGAGGAGAATAAAGCCTGTTCTACTTTAGCCAGTCTCCCACATAAACCATCCATAGATGAGCAAGAGGAAAACAGAAGGACAGAGGAGATAAAAGGGAGGCTGGGGGTGGTGGTGATTTTGACAGAGGGCTGAGAGGAGGGAAGTGCGGGACCACTTATGCGCCCTGCCACCCTGCATCACCAAGCAGCCAATGATGGATGAATGGAAGCATATCCCAATAATAGAAACGACTGGGGTGCTGAGCAGGATCACTAGCAGCCAGCTTTTTGGGGGAATCATGAAGGTACATGCATGTGTCTGAGTATTTTCACATCTGTTGATGGTAATTACATCTCTTTCAGTGCGGCTTCATTTGTCAAACTGCTCAGCAGCAAACCTACAGGCGATAAGAGCCAAATGTGTTTCTATTTCTAAGGTAGTATCAGGGCCTGCGGGATGAGAGTGAATGCAGCAGGTAAACAACAATCTGCAAACGGCGGACTTCAACTGGACCCATTAACAGCTTGCTTTGTCCGCGCTGACGTCAAACAAAGGCCGCCGTGCTGTTTCCTCTGCTTCATTTTGACTCCTGATCATCAGTTATTCATGCAAACTTGGGATCACGCTGTTATTTGCTGGAGACAAAGCTGGTCATATATTTGCATATCGTAGCGGTGGAGCTCGCTGTAGCATGGAGATAAAAACAGACAATAAATCAGGGTAAATAAACAGATGGCGGAAACAAACAAAGCACCAAGAGAACAGAAGGGTTGAGATGGAAGAGAAAACACAGGTATCAAGGACCTGCACAGACTGATGCTCGCACTATTCTTGCTCTCACGTGCATCGTTTAAGAACCACACTGATGATTTTCGATGTTTTGGTCCAACACGGCCTTTTGTGAGTTCGTCTGCACTGACTTGTTTCAGTAAAATCATGTAAATTAACTCACGTACGGCTCAAAGCTTAGCCGAGCTTACTGAAGTAGTAGTAACAGTTTCATCACCCTTACTATATTGTAGTGGGGCATCATTGTATGCAAGAAAGTTGAAAGCAAAACTATTTAATGCAAGAAACAAACAAAGTGAGATCATCCTTTTTCAGAATTGTCTGTCTTCTGGCTTTGATTTTTAGACAACATACTGTAACTTGTCAAGGCGCTATCTTTTTTTTTTTTTGGTCGCCGACTCGAAAATATCAAATGCTGGAGAGACTTTGAAGACATCAAGAAGGATCTTTTAAAAAGAAATCAGCTTTTAACTGCCACGCCAAGTCACAAATAAAACACTTTGAAATAAAGATAAATAAAAGAATAAAAAATGGGAACATACAAACTAGTTAAATATCTGCAATTTGGTCTAAAAGTGAAAATAAGGAATGACTGAAATGACTAATATGCTTTAAAAACATTAGCAACGCGATCAAAGGGGCGAAAACATGGAAAAACAATTGCACTGTCCTTTAACCCTGATGTGTCAGTGTGTTCGCGATTTGTTGGGAGTTTAAAGGCTGCGGTAACCCACTTGATGATCACCAGCCATAAGCAGCCATATGACAGCATTAGTGATGTAAAGTTCCTGTAAGCCAGTGTGGTCTTATGGTCACGAAGGAATCCCTCTCATTTGCAAGCTGCCTATCACGGCTCGTGTGACTCACAACAGAGGTGAGTAACTGCATCACGAGAAAAACCACAGCAGCTATTAAGTCACACATGCACCCCGACAGAGCTGCTGCCGTGTGTGAAAAGGATCCTTGGCTGAGTCCTAACCTTATTCTGGCTGGCATTCAGGTGGCAAACATTACCACAAAATTTGCATTGAGCGCTTTCCCTTTTGTTTGGTTTTTCATTGCTGACATCTGTATTTTTGCGAATTGGTTACCGCTGCCTGTATATTTGTTGGTTGTATTTTGGATCTTTTTGCTATGCAACGGGGGTAATTGGTGTCCTCAGGAAGAAGAAAAAAAGGCATATTATCTTCCCTCAGCTGGAACAAGACAAGCAGCGCAATGAAAGCTGATGTTGGTAGCAACTTAGTGATGAGATATAAAAAGGCATGAGAAATGCTGTACAAAGCTGAAATCCAAAACTGATGAGGGAAACAGAATCATTGAATCCTGTTATGCCATTACATTGAGATTTTTTTTGTTACAGCATAACTAAAGCCCAAAACTGACGCTGCCAAAAGAGTGTCTAGCAATCTGGGTTTTTGTCACTGTGCTGCATCACTCTATGCTGTGAAACTGCTCAGCGGATAAACAGAGAAGATCATCCTCTGCCACGTCTAAATTCTACAGAGGTAACACCTTCATTTCACAGGTACTAATATTTGCAAATCAAGCTCAGAGCACTTACACTGGCGCAGAGCACACGTCTCTCGTGACAAAGCACATTGTGATCACAGCTCTGAAAGCAAGACAGTCTGCATGTCTCATGACAAGAGGAACTACTTTATCTCACTCCAATATGCCCAGTCTGGTGCCGTCTCGTGCTGCACTGCTGTGAGGGGTCGTGCAGGTCAACGGACAGGCGGGTGGCTGTCAAGAAGAATCTGAACTTTATCTATCATGTGCGTGCATTTGCGTGTGTGTGTGTGCATATGTGCATGTGTCGAGCGCTCCTTTGTGCGTCTGCATGTGTGTTTACTTCTCAACCAGGCTGTGGAGCCTGTCAACAGAAGTGTTGAATCAGTGTGAGCTGCGCTACTCTGCCAGATCCTAAGGAGCCCCCTGACACATGGGCTCTTAGGCAGCCGGGCACAGAGACAGCAGCAATGCCACCACAGAAGAGCCCTGCTAAGCCGAGGACCAGTCAAGAGGAGGTCTGATATATCATAAAAGCAGGACAAGAGTAGCCGCTGGCCTCCCCCTGACAGGCTTCCCTTTTCCAGTGCCAAATTTTGGGCCTTTTAAGTCAAGAGATTTGAACCAGTTCTTTTGCTCACTTTTTTTTTGCCAGCCACACTGAGCCATTTTGCTCACTTAGCAACTCCCTGAGAGCCTGAAATTCATCAGTTCTACAAATAGTCTGTGGTGCACACAAACCTAAAATTGAATCCAGAAGGCCTGTTCACATGAGGTCATCCAGGGCAGTTTGCTTCAAGTAGGGCTGTAGTATCCAGGTCGATTGGTCGATTGGGTGGCCGATATGCTCTCATTCAAAGAAATTCTCTCTGCTAGCACTGTATCAACAGTCTTCTAGTATTAGTACATTATATTCTGCCAGGGGAGGGACACACTTCCACGTTAACACCCTACAGCTTCGAACTCACCCAACCTAATGGCAACTGCTAGGTCTAACGTTTAGCAAACAATTGACACCATGTCAAGAAGTCCCCATTGTGTCTGCACTTTGTTAAAATGGATGGCAAAAAAGTCGAGTCTAAACTAAAGCAGTTTGCATCACAGCTCAACAACCAACATGTTAGATCATCTACAAACTGTAGCCAACTTTTCTGTTATATTGCTCAATAATTCTTGTGATGAGATCTGATATAGTACTATTTTCAGAAATCATATGAATATGAGCAGTCTGTTGTTTAATTTCAGTGATAAATAACAAGGTTCAGTTGATTCACAAATACTAGCTTTTTATGTTTAATTATAATTCATTTAGGCTAATAAGATTAGCAAATAGAGAGCACTCAGTGCACTGTGGCCTATTTAGTTAATCTGGAGATAACATGTAGTTTTTTGTTCCCCACGAATAAACAGTTGGGAGTAAATAGTAGGTATGATTTTAATCAACCAAGATCTTCTTTGGTTGACTACAACCCTGGTTTCTACACTCATGTTTTTAACTTGAGGCCGAGAAAACAAGTTATGCGTCCACATTTCTTAACACCAGTTAGACCACATTCCTCTTGAGTGAATGAATTCTTGAGAGTCATTAAAGAAGACAATGCATTCTAAGAGTACAGCCACTTGATTTTCTGGTGAAAATTCTTCTAGCTTGACTCGAATGATAATAGGTTATGAGACCTCTAGGCTGCACCACCTTGAAACCACTTTTCATTTACAGGACATACGCCAGAACTATGATGAATGGCTGGCATACAAATGATGGGCCTTGACTGATGCTTGATGCAGTTCTGATACATCATAGTAATGAAAGGAAAGCCACACACACAAGGACAAAGGAGAACTTTACAGTGCGTTTAGAAAGTTCAAACTCCTTAACTTTTTACACAATTTGTTATGCTGCAGCCTAATGCTCACAGTGACACTGAAGTATTCAGACCCTTTACTACGCACTTAGTTGAAGCACTTGTGGCAGCAATTATAGCTTTGAGTCTTCTTTGGTATGAGGCCACTTGCTTTGAACACCTTGATTCCATCCATCCATCCACTTTCAATACACAACTTTCTCCTGTCAACAAACCAACAAACTACAGTGGGTCAGTGGAATTAGCTTTTCTTCTGCAATCAAAGATATGTTTCATTACCATTTGCCAATTGTTCAGGCATGTTAGGATAGGAGAGGGTACTTAAAATCCTGAACTCAAGGTGAAGAGAAATTATCAAGCCAATTTCAGTAAGTTACCTCAATTTAATTCAACCAACACAGAAATGTGAGTTTAAATTATACATGTTATTAACCTGATGTGATTACTAACATTCCACATCAACCCAACCCATCAAAATAGTGTTTGCAACTTAAACAGTTTATCTAAATTAGTAAATTAGATTTGTGTATCTTGCAAACATGCATTTAACTAAGTGGTGGGAATAGGTCCATTGAATAGTTTTCTGCCATTCTTCTGCAGAGCCTCTGAAGCTGGGGACTAGCGGTGGTTGGGGACTGGCGGTGGT
>OMNN01062741.1:0-16523 GCA_900302755.1 Chromis chromis | reverse complement strand
AGACACCCCATTAAATATTCAGTTCTTTATTAAGAAATATTCACATATCAATGTCTAATCTTGTTTTTATTTATCTCTGGAAAGGAAAGTTATTTAATTGCAGGTAAACAATAAAAATTAACCTTGTTTTACTCATTAAACAAAAGATATCAAAAAAAATGCATATTCTAACTGAGGAAAAAGTTAGGACACCCTAATAGCTAGTGTTACCCCCTTTGGCAGAAATAACTTCAATGAGACACTTCTTGTAGCCGTCTACCAGTCTCTGACATCGGTCTGAGAAATGTTTGCCCCACTCCTCCACGCAGAATTCTTTCAGCTGGACTTTGACTGCCATTCCAGGACTCTCTATTTCTTTGTTTTTAAATGTATATTCTTCAGTTTTAATTATTACCTCCGCCAAGCGGAGGTCATGTTTTTGCCTGTGTTTATCTGTTTGTTTGTTTGTTTGTTTGTTTGTTTGTTTGTTTGTTTCTTTCTTTCTTTCTTTCTTTCTTTCTTTCTTTCTTTGTTAGCAAGATAACTTCAAAAGTTATGAACGGATTTTAATGACATTTTCAGGAAATGTTGACGATGGGACAAGGAACAGATGAGTAAATGTTGGTGATGTTCTGGATTACCATCTGGATCCAGGATTTTTTTTTGTGGAAATCACAACATGGGTGGAAATGAGCTGCTTGGCGGAGGTCTGCGCTCTCCGAGTGCTTTTCTAGTTTAGTTATATCACTTTTATCTCTCAGTATTGTTAAAATTGATATTAAATATCCATATGTCTAAATATGTTTAAAAAACGCACATGCAGGCTTTCATAGGGTGTCCTAACTTTTTCACATGACTGTATATGTTGCTCAAGCTTCTGCTGTTACAAGAAGTCTTCCAAGAGCACATATCTGTAATATTTGTTGTTTAAAACTCTCATTGTCCATTACGACCAAGCTTTCAATCATGCTAATGCATCTGTGGTTTGTTTTACTTTGTTCGAGGTTTGACTGGCGCTCTTTGCATTACATAATCCCATTGTGCCCTCTTCCTCTGCAGAGGTATATCACACCTGACTAGAGGATTAGGGCCTCCTACTGATTATCTTGATGAACCCACCCCTAATATTTGGGTAACAGTATTGGATGGTAACACACATAACTTTGCATTTTATTTCACAGCTTATCTGAAAATGTGATTAACGTTTACAACGCATCTGGATGGAAACCCAGCTGTAGTGATTACTCTACAGAGAATTATCCACTGAATCTGCAGCTGCCTTTGGCTTTACAGTTGTTTTTATGTATTTTTACGTTAAGTAGAGACCAAAAACAGACAAAGGAGAGTGATATAGTCTGTGAAGGTTCTCAGTCATCCAGGTCATGGTTATCCTCGTAGTTTCAATCGTAGCATCTGGACTTGGTTGAGTTTGTCGAAGACGTTTCGCCTGTCATCCAAGAGGCTTCAACAGTTCTAGAGTGATTATTGGGCTTTTGTTCATCAGATGGTCTGAAGCATGACTCCAGTTGTTAATGGTGCTCTATTATGTAAATAAATCCAGGTCAGCATATTATCTCAAAAGGCAATGATATGTTAGTACTGTGTTCACAGATTGTTTCTGTTACCTCCTGTTATTGCAGGTTTTACTACCCCTCAACTGTAGGGTCAAATGTGCAAAAATTATAAAATGGTTTCTTTGTGAATACTAAGAACATATTTTTTCATTTATCTGAATTTGACAGGCCCGATTGAAAGCAATAATTCTGCTGCTGTGCTTTTCTACAATCTGGTGGTGGAGCAGAGATTTGCGAGCAGAGAATGATAGATGAGGGATGGCAACAAACCATGGCTTCCTATTATCATAAAAAAGGCATTCCATACAGTATTGAGATTTGCAAACCCCTCCTTTCACTGACACAGACACACAAACATGGATGGACAGGCACACACACACACACACACACACGCACACACACACACACACACACACATACACGTAAACTTCTCAGAGAAAGTTACTCTCACATAGATGCATGCCGTTGGACAATTTGCATCTGAATACCAACTTTTGTTGGTAAATTCAAGGGTCCTTGGAGATTTTGCACATTCTGTTCAGAGCTAGGCAGGCCAGTGGGAACAAAGTCACACATTAGCAAAGCCCTGCCAGCCTCAATTATGACCACAGGGATTGGCTTGATAGTGTTGCACCAGGCCACATTCAGCACTGGATGTGTCTATTTAAACTTTCTTGGCCACTTCCTTTATGTTGTTCAGCGCTAGAGTACAGTGGATGGCAAATTCCTGTGTCAGGAACGACACAGACGAGATATGGAGGTTCGCTGCTACCGCATTCTGTTTCATTCTGTTCTATTTTATATGGAAGCCTTGGTCTGTGAATCTGGTTTTCATGTTTTGGAAAAATCCATCTGCAATGGAAGTGCTCGGCCTTTGTTCTCTCCAGACTGTACGCCTAGAGGTTTTTTTTCTCTTTTCTCACACTTTCTCCATGTTTTTCTCTCAATCTTTTTCTGAACATTTGTGATAGAGAATCCAGGAGTCTGACTTCAAGCTTGTGGGCTTTTGCCTCCATATTTTATATGCATTATGAGACACGGCTGATTAAATTGCAAGTGTAAGCCATGACTCGTCCTCCTTCAATATGTAATAAATGTCTGTTTTTTCCCTCGGTTTTCTCATATTCTGTCTGTGTTTTGTGCCTTCTCAGGGGGCTGTAGATTGGATGAATCAGACTTTATGCCTGTTTCAAAGCCCAAGGTGTTTTATTTATAGGGAAAAAGTACATTAACGCCCCTGCAAAGTCTTTGGAAGATTTATCAAGTACTCTCTCAGCTTCCTCGGTGCCTCGCTTGAACTGTGATACTTAAAGTACAGATGTGTGTTGCCGGGCAGTGTAACGTATCTGTCTGTCGATCTGGTGTGTGTTTTCATCCCTCCTCTCTTGCCACCGTCTTACCATCATGCCCATGCTGTGACATGGCCAGCTCTGTTGTCACTACATTTTTAATTCAGTCTTATCAATAAAAGATGGCTGGCATTAAGTTTTTATCTGGTGATGCAGTGCTGCTGTCTCTTAGAGCCTCTTTACAAGCGAATGACTGAAGAGCAAACTTTCCTTCTCTGTTCTGACTTCCAGGCATCACTTGGCATTAGTGTAACCTTAGATGATCCTTGTTTCTTATACATGCTTATAGAAGCGTATTCTCTATGATCTCATATTCTGCTAGCTTACTCCCACAGCCTTCCTCTCCAAAGCCCCCAGCCTTTAATGAGTTTTGCTGAGAGTTATATTTACTCATGTTGTCTTGTGCTTCTGTCTAAATGGCAAAATTTCCCCTTTCATTCTGCCTTATCGGGCTGAATCAGCATTGTCTTTTCGCAGTTCACTTAGTGCAAAGAGCTGATGTGGGCAGAGCTCTGTCTGGAAAACGAGCTCTGCATCATCCCAGTTTACAGAAACAACATGGCTTGCTTTGCATTATGAATGCGCACAAACCGTCATGTTGGTCATATTGTTGGAGACTGAGAACAGCTTGGCTAAGCACTGCTGTTTTGTAACTGTTGTCCATTTCTGTTTTTCCACACATCTTCAATCTGTAATGGCTTCTGTCTGTTTGGACGTTCTGGTTTCATCTGCTTTTTCTTTGTGGTTTCATGTAGCATCTGCCACCCGGAGAGATAAACAATACGGTTAGATAAAAGAGAGAAGGAGAGAACAAACTGGAAAGAAAGGATTGTATGTGTCAGTTAGAGCTGATAAAAGCCTGGAAATCCAATTAGTCCTCAGTATCAGGGAGAAGGAGGAGGCCTCATGGGAGTAATGTCAGGAAATATCCATCACGGTAGCATGACAATAACACAGCATTTACATACTTGGCTATTGATAGATCAGTGTGAAAAATCGAACTTGATGTTTTCTTGTAAGCCAGGGCTATATTTGTTAGTCTCCCGTAATGGATTTTTGCCCACATCAGCTTTTTGAGCAGATAAACAACTATCAAAGACAAGTACTGTACCTTCCACAGCACAAACCACTCTGAATCTGCAGCCAATGGGGAAGGATTATCTTAATTTCAGCACACTGAATCTATTCTTTATCCACTGTGGATGTCCTGGAATCCATTTTGGTGGAAAGGTATTCACTGATGAATGCAGACGGAGCCGGTTAAATGTGTGTTCTTTCACCGGCTTTTCTTTCTTTCTTGTGGATTTCCTTGTTGCTGGTGCCTTGTTTTTCATCCCATGCCAGAAGTGAAGGAGGGATGCAGGCAGGGAGAGAACATGAAACAAGGAGCAAGGACAATTTCAAACAGCACAGCGCCCCGGGTCAGAGCTCATATATTCCTCCAGGGAAGAACCAAATGCTCTGGGAGTAGGAAACCAGAGCAAACACAGCTGCTGTTTTATTTGTGTGTGTGTGTGTATGGATTTATTCACATGCTCATGTGTGTATTTGCGTGTGTAGGTGTATGCATTTGTTGCAAAGCAGGACCATGGAGAAAGATGGAGGACGTGTGTGGGTGTTTGTGCGATAGGGAAGACCTTAATGAGCGCAATCTGGACAACAGCGTAGAGCAGAGAGGGAAAAGGGAACTTTGAGAGGAGCTCTTCTACATTCAGCCCAAACTTGTTTCATCTGCTGTGACTCTGCACAGAGGTAAAGATTAACAGGAGTAAAGTTCCTTTTCAGTAATTAGCTCCCTCTTAAATGTTTAATACGTTTTGGATTTATGCTTTTGAGTTCCTCATGCTGTCTTTGATGACTGTCTCAGTTGTGTGCGTGTGCATCCAGGCACAGTTGCATGTGTGTACCTGTTTATTTGTTCCCACTTATCCCCATGTCGAACTGTCCTCCAGTCAGGTTGTTGTTAAGGAGTGTCAGTCCCAATAGACAGAGCTTGCCGTTGTGTTGTTGTTATTGTCTTCATCTTCAAACAAGCTTTTCTCTGGCCACATACTCCTTGTGGACTCGCAAACACACATACCCAAACCCCCACCTTTCCGTGACAGTGGAGCATCTCAGTGGGCACACTGATGCTGCTGCTGCTTGTAAACTGTGTTTACGATTATGGTCACTGTGGTGTGTAGCTTCTCTGATTAGGTGTCATCATAAATTAGGCACAACATTTCAGTATTTCCGCTTTGCCCTCAAATATAAATTGAATAATAAATACACGACGAAGAGCAGCTCATTGAAAAGTGTGTTGCTTCATTGATACAAAATGTGGTATCTCATATTTAATGGACAGCAAAATGATACTCTCTGTAATGTGATCCATTTATACGACAGACTCTTACTTTATTTTATGGGCTTTAAATGAATTGAACTTGGGTGAACAGCACATATTGTATGTAAATTTGTTACAGTGCTCTTGATTCTACTGCTGGTTTTGATTTCTGTGAGTTCCAGCAGTCATTGTTTCTTGAGTTTCATTGTCATTTTAGCTTTTATTTCACACTACAGGTAACAACTGCTGCGTGTTTGCAGGGGAGTTTAACCAGCCGTTGCCATGGTAAACTCAGAGGGGATATGTTGTTAATGAGGATGAGTTATTAGAGAGCTGATAGGATTGAAGTGTAATTTTAGCAAACTGCATGTAGAGATTAATTAAGAAAAGCTCTATTTAACGCGTACTTGACTCTAATTGCTGTGTTAAACTTGTGCAAGGAGAACAGAATTTGTCATTTTCAACAGTCGTGTGTTTTTATTTACTTGGTGACGTTGCCACATTTATTTTTCCTGCTTTTATTTTCACTGATACTTAAATATGTGTCTGGTGCACACTCTGTGTTGACCTGGTGTAATCTGAAGTCAGCGTTTTCTTTAGAGTCCTTTTCTCTCTTCACGCTGTCACCCTGCTCATTGACCCCTGTCTTCATTTTCCTCCTCTCATCCTGTCTCTCCTTCACCTCTGCCCCCCCACTCCTCCCAACCCCACCTCCCCACATCCCTCATATCTACCCTAACCCTCTCAGGGGGAGGTGAGGCCTGAGCTGGCCCTGGGCCCAGGCCCATTAGCCCCAGCCTGGCAGCCATGTGCTCATCACCAGAGATCATTACAACCAGCCAATGACACCACTCTAATGCATCATTAATGATTGATTAACGAGCTGAGCTCAGCCCAAATGGGTGCATTTGTACGGAAGAGCACCCTGTAATGGCTGCGCAAGGCTTGCATCTGCTATTTTTTAGTGTGTTTTGTGTGCGTCCATGTGTATGTGCATGTGTTTGTATATTTTATTCTTATCAGTCGCCCTCCGTGTCCTGTTTCTCAGGCTGAGTGAGGAGCTGCTGACTCCTCTCTGCTGAATGAAGAACTGAGGAGGGGACTGCAGGATAGCGTGATGGCAGGGCAGGGGCTCCCTGCCCCTCTCCCTCTTCTTCTCTTTCTTGTCCTGGTGGGAGTCCTTCCCGAGGCCCAGAGCTCTGGCTACCTGTCTGGATATCGCCTCAGGACTCGTTTACAGAGGGACCGGCATATTCGCAACATCCGGCCCAACATCATTCTAATTCTCACTGATGATCAGGACATAGAACTGGGTAAGATGGTTTCCTGCATTGATACTTTGCTGTGTGTGTTTACTATGTGGTTGTGCATCTGTCTCTCTCTGTTTGCTTTGTCTCCGTGTCCCATTGGTATGGATATTCTGTCCATGTGTATCCAACAGCATCAGCAAGGGAAAGTCAGCCTAATGCTGCCTCTTGGCACCACAACAACTGGCCCACTCAAAGTCATGTGCTCCTTTTGCCAACTCCTCTGTTGCTGGCATGAAATGAGGGCGGCCTATGGCTTCCATTGTCTGGTTGCCAAACCCTGGCCATCTCCCTACCCGCTTAAGTCCTTTAGCGGCGTATTGGACTGGAGTGGCTGCATAATGGCCTCGGTGACATCCTTTGTCCTCCTGTGATCGCTAGTGAGAAGACTCCTATTGAAAAGCAGGAATTTATGGTCAAGCATCTGTTTCCCCAAACAATCACCATCAGCCTGAAAAGCTTTTAGTACACAGGAATCCAAATGGGTTACACTTTACCAAAAAGATTTATTCCCTCATTTAATTTTCCCCCTTCTTTTTCTCTTACAGTGCCTGTAATGGTTTTACCCCCTCATGTCCTATATTTATTTTACTTTTCACTCTTTACCCTCTCTGTTTTCCTCAATCTCTCACTGTTGTTCCTCTCCAACTGCTTTATATCCCTCCGGGTCCCTTTCATTTCAAACGCTGGCCTTTGAATCTCCTCTTACCCTCCTGTCCCCTCATATAAACTCCCCCTTCCTCTCTCTATTCCACTGTTTTCTCTCAGGCTCAATGCAGGCCATGAACAAAACTCGGCAGGTCATGGAGAAGGGTGGTACACATTTTTCAAACGCCTTCTCCACCACGCCCATGTGCTGCCCATCCCGCTCCTCCATCCTGACGGGGAAGTATGTGCACAACCATCACACCTACACCAACAACGAGAACTGCTCCTCACCGTCATGGCAGGTCCACCATGAGCCGCACACCTTCGCTGTGCACCTCAACAACTCTGGCTACAGGACAGGTGAAGAACGCTGTCAAGTCCTACCAGAGTAGTTCCAAAAATGTGTTTTAAGCTGAGAGATTCAATGTGGGTTTTAAAAAAAATATTAACATACTTCTCACCTGTTCTTTACTCAGCCTTCTTTGGAAAGTATCTGAATGAGTACAATGGCTCGTATGTGCCCCCTGGATGGAAGGAATGGGTAGCACTGGTGAAAAACTCACGCTTCTACAACTACACCCTCTGCAGAAATGGAGTACGAGAGAAACACAGCAGCGACTACCAAAAGGTATCGATGCACCCCTCCCTCTCCGGGAGATATCACACCTACCTTTACAGAATAATTCCCTGCATGATGAAAATAAAAGCCGAGCAAGTCATTTTTTTGGTTGCTTTGAGAGATCTAGTTATCTTCTCATTTATGCATTTGACATCGTGGGCTCATTATTCACTGCAATATAAAGTCCTATGCAACCATGGAAACAGCACAATCATTACTGAAAGCAGAGAGAAGTAGAGAACTATAAATCAAAAGAAAGAAAAAAAAATATATAATTATTTGATTATTTATTTTGCAAGTGCTCACAAGGGTTACCAATACTGGGAAAAATAGGATCTCTACATATTATAGATATTTTACTACTAACATTTTTATTTTGTTTTTATACTTGTCTTCTATCTGTACCGGGCAAACACAGCCTGGAAGTCAACAAAAAAGTCCCTGAATTTTTGTCACATGACTGTTGGTCATAATTGCTTCACAGTTGTCCCGAAAAGTGCTGAATATTTTAGTTTTTTATAGAATCTGGTTAGTATAAACAATTTATCTTTGGCAACTTTCTAAATGTCACACATGATTTGTTCAATTTGACTTTGATTTGACTTTCTTCAAAAAGTTGAAAATCTTATCATTCGTTCTGTTCTGTTTCTGACAGTGATAAAATTTGGCATTTAAAAAAAAGAAAACATGCCTTTCAAACCCACTGGCAGATGGTTAAGTAACCATATTTTATCTATAACTACTTTTGGGACTTAAATAGCAGCAATCTTTTTTAACTATTTCCCTAAATTTATGCAACCAAATACACCGATCAGGCATAGCATTATGACCACCTGCCTAATATTGTGTTGGTCCCCTTTATGTGCTCAAAAATGCTCTGAACCATTGGGCATGGACAAGAGGACCTCTCAGGGTGTCCTATGGGGTCTGGCACCAGGATGTTGGAAGTGGATCCTTTGGGTACTCTTCAATCAAACTTGTTCCACTGCATCCTGTTGATGCTTGACCAGAATGGGGTCTAGGAAGTTTGGAGGTCAAAACAACATCCTTTTTTTTTATATCCAAAAGGCCAACTTGACTTTGACATACCACCTAGCATACCCCTTGCTACATACCCCAATCAGGCATAACATTATGACCACCTGCCTAATATTGTGTTGGTCCCCCTTATGTGGTCAAAAATGCTCTGAACCATTGGGCATGGACAAGAGGACCTCTCGGGGTGTCCTACATTAGGGATTTCCATTGGCATGAGGGAGTGTGCTTGTTCTGGGACAATGTTTATTTGGGTGTCTAAGTCTCAACAACATGGATTCCAAAATCCAAGGTTTTCCAGCAGAACACCACATAGTACCAATATGATCAATGTTATTCACTTCACCTGTCAGTGGTCATAATGTTGTGGCTGATCGGTGTATGTGCACATGAATGACAAATATAAATCCCTTTGAACGTCCCATAAGGACACTATACAGTGCACTGCCGCTGTCCCCAAAACCTCCCTATGTGGGGCCCTTCTAGTTACCGTATGATGTTGTGGTTAGAAGGGACCCCACTTTGAAGGTGTGCAATCAGCTGCTTCAGAGGGTGAAAGTGTATTACGGATAATAAGCATTATTATGATGTGATATTTGATGTTACTGCTTTGGTGTTTAAATACTCAGATGTGTGCATGTGCATGGTGTTATTTATTATTGTTTAATAATCATGATCAAGCATGATGTGAAGCACAAGTTGAGCACATTTGACCAAATGCTTTTTCTGACTGAACTGACTAAATTAATTTTAATAATGTGAGGCACGGGGTACATAAAAAGTGTTCCAACTGATGTGAAAAACCCAAATAACATCATGCCTGTTGACATGCTGACATCCTGACCCATGAGTATCCAGTCATTACTACATTATTACATGATTACATGACTACTCATAGGTCGGACCACACCCAACCTTGATGTGGATCTTCCTTTTGATCTCAGCCACACACCTTTGTGTTATTGTGTTGACAAAGTCTGTCCACAGACACACACCTGCCAAGGTATTCCAAACCTCTGTCATTATATTTCCAGCTACAATAGAAGTGTCCAGGACCACATTTTGCCATGATGAAACACACACAGACTCACAAGGTAAAAGCAGTACCAGCTACGCTATCGCAGCTCAGGATGATAACAGTGAAGCCTGACAAAGTGGTGCATTACACGGTGCGATTATTATCCAGTAGCAGTGCATATAAAATAGATGGATCACAATATGCAACATGCTCCAGGAGCACATTAGTCCTTCCCCAGAGGCTCCAGAGTGACAGTTTTTTTTCTCTGCATTTGTTTTTCACATATTTTGTGAAACAGACACGTCTAATTAGAACTTTTCATCTGTGTGTCTCATCATCTATTACAGCGTTTTAAATTAGGTTTTTTCCGGACTCATTTCGAAAACAGCACTATTGACATCCCAGCATTCCTCGTCCTCACTGCATCTCCTGGGGCCATGTGTACAGTCAATGCCACTGTCACATGAGGAGGTAGTATTGTGCTGTACGTGTTGCTGTGTTACTTACCAGGACCAAGTTGCTTTGCTTTGGGTCAGGATCAGCAAGCTTTTTAGGTTCAAATTAGAACACAATGTGTTTAGAAGATAAGAAATGCTACTTGTGTAAACCACAAAAACAGTACAGAGATGAATCACTCTGCCTGTATTAGTCCAGTTTGGCCTTGGTGTTGAAACTAGGCTACCAACATGCTCTGGCCAAATATTGAATGGGTTCCTTGGTCCAGAACTCCTCTAGGATTGGCCTGTTTGACTTGTGGGCTGTTCTATTATTGGATTAGAGGCCATGTTACTGTAATAGGGCCTGGGCATTCCCAGCAGGCACTGCTCTGCCTCATTGATCTATTGAACAAAAGCTACATGTTCCAGTGCTCGGTCTCATTTTCCTTTTATCTCATGAGCTCTTTGTCTGACTCTTAAGATGGGAGTTTTCTCTAAATGAAAACGAATTCTGTGTGTGCATAGTGACAAAATGTAACCTGCTTTCCTCTCACTCTTTAGTGTTCTCTGCCTCGGTCTCCTCTGGTGTGATGTCTGTGTCAAAGCTCATGTCTCCGAGCTACTGCCTCAAACGTTACAATGCTTAACAAAAACTTGAATTCTTTGGCATCTGTCAACATTTGTTCTCTTAGATGTGCATTTCTGAGCTTCAGTACAATAAGGCTGCAGCCTAATCCTCACCACAAACCTGGGAAACAGTCATTAGATTCTTGATAAACTGTTTACTGTGTCCACAGAGAGTCTAGATAACCTGCTCATTTAAGGCACAGTTACACTGCCACTTAAAATGGGTAAATTAAGTGGCAAAGTCAATTAATTCCAATAGATTTACAATGATCAGTGAATTTGCATGCAAAGTTAAACTAATTCTGTGCACAGTTTTATTCAGTTTCATTCTGTTTTGGCAGCCATACTTGTGCCTTTGATGACATACAGCAAGCAGTTATGGCACTTCCTAAATACGAGGAACAGAGTACCTAAAAATAATAAAATAAGATACAAAAGTAATCAAATTATGTAAAAGAACAGAATTGAAGAAATTATTAACACTCAAACTTTTTACATTGTTTATTGTATTCTGTTTGGAAATCTTATAAGAATGGAATCCTAAGTGTACTGTTTGGTGTTTTCTGCATCCCTCCCAATAGTATCAGGACCTCACACAGTACTGCTTACTTTCCATTTAGGAATTTTGGAGTTATTTTGTTCTATGCACTGTTGGTTACTGGTTAGTGAGTCAGCTCAATCAGTTTGTCTCTATGTGAGAAATGTGTGTATGTCTGTGCAAATAAAGGTGGAAGAGAAGAGCAGACAGTATTCAGTCATCAAGGCTCTCTGCAGCATTTATGTTTCTGTGATTGAGGTTTGATTGAGGTGCAGATTACTTCATTGACTGGAGATTTAGTGGCGCATATATGCAGGTACATGAAATATATATACTGACCTCAGGGCAGGATGGTATTACATTTTATATGCCTAAAAATAGATCTAGATACAAGATGCACATAAGTGCACATCTTATATGCTGACGTTATATTACTATCCATCACTGTGTGCAGACTTTTGTTCCCTGACGTTAAGACAGTAACAGCATAAGTAACACAGTGAAACTGCAACAAATCTTGGGAAAAGTCTCAAGGACAAACTCGGGGAACAAATGTTCCACAACCTGCAGGCTTCATCCCTCCCACAAATACAAATATGAAGCGAACACATCGGTGCACTTAAAGCTTCCATCCATGATTGCAATTCTCCAGATGCTCAGCAGAACCTGAGGTGTTTGTTCATAATTACTGGAGGAGGTATTCAGATTTAGAAAGTAGCAACACTGCAATACACAAATGCTCAGGTAAATGTAAAAAAGGCCGCAATTTGTACTTAAAATATTTCTTAATTTAGAAAATTCCCCCACATAGTGCTAAACTGTATTTTCTAGTACATTTTAGTGCTGTAGTTGGTCAAGGAAGAGCTAGTTTACCTATTTTATATGCTCTTATGAGGCAGTGTAATCTATGAGTGCATCTTATTGTAGCAACTCATCATATCTTTTTTTTTTTTAAGTAAAATCTTTCAACATAATTCTTTTGAAGTATAATGTTGGCCAAACTGGAAATAGCTGAGAAAATTACAAGCAGCATTAAATTGCAGCACAGTACTGTCAGTAAGTATGACACATGAGTACATTTACTTCAGTTCATTCCACATTACGTTGCTTTAAAGTTAAACAGCAGTCATGTAGTCTAGCTGGTGGGGGACCATCAAGGGGTCATGGTGGGAGGTGGGAGTACACCACCATCAATGGCTCCTCCAAAGAGACATCCTTCTCTTTCGCTCCTGGCCACTGCTGCTGCTGAGGAGAATACAAGCACAGACGGTATTAACTTTCCTGGTGGCCTCTCCGCCACAGTGTCTCTGGCAGCAGGCAGATGTACATCTTCACTTTTCTGCAGGGTAAATATGATACAAGGCTGAAATCCTCCTTAGGGCTCGGCTTCTTGAATGCAGCTCATTCCTTTGTGGCCAACAATGTGTTTTCTCTTTACTGGTCCTGGCTTTACATCGTTGCACTGCAGCTTCAGGTTCACTTTCATTCGTCATTGTCACACTTACATATACCAGCATGCTGGAAATGGACTAATGTGTAGGGCTGTTCCGAATAGCATTTGCCGCTCTTCGAATATGTGGGTCCAATTAATGACGACTATTCAAATATTTGTCTCGAGCCATAGCAGTGCGCCGGAGGGGGGGGTGGAGTACTAACACGGGGTGAAGTGGAGCGTGACATCAGAGTTGGTAGGTCCGCGTACTAGAGCCTCGTTGACGCTCTGTGGCGCTCGGCGGGGGCGCGCATGACTATTCGAATATCAAAATTATTATCGGAATACCACCACAACGACCGAATATTCGAATATCCGAATATTCGGGACCCACCCTACTAATGTGCAATATAGGCGAGACATTTCAGAGCAATAATTCCGAAAAAACTAATAATAAAACTTTTTAAAATAGAAAATGTAACACAGTCTCACGACATAGCTGACATTTAGTTTTCCTATTCAGAAACCAAGAAAATGGTAGTTTAACAGAAACGGCATGTTGATGTTCAGCAGATATGATCTGTCAGGTATCATGTTCTTCATCTAAATTTAGAGTATTAGCATTAACCTTTACCCATTAGCAGTACAAAGTAGAGCTGGCTGATTGGAATGTCATTAGATTCGACAGACATCACCATCTCTGTGCTGCTAACAATGAAAATTCTCAACCAAAGGCCCACTTGCTGGCTTTTTCACAAACTGTCAGTCACATGCCATCAGCATGGAGTTCACTCAGTAGTCACAGAGGTGATTCGTATGACTTAACTATGGAACATAATTAATTTCAACACATTATAAGAGGGCTACAGTGACATGTGTCTGTAAATCTACATTTATTATTTAACTAAATGCCAGTTTCCTCTGATTAAATTGGCCCTTAATGTATTCAATTCTGTGTAAATCGCATGAAAAATGTTGCTTACAGCAGAGTGCTACTGTTGAATATTCTTTGTTCTGTGGGCCTGCAGTAGATCAAAGGAGTGTAGGTGTAACTGGTGCAGTTGAGTTTAAAGTCAGGAGGGGGCTGGAAGCTTATGTATTACAGTGTGGGAGTGTACAGTGTATTAATGATTATGGATTTATATGTTCTCTGTCTGTTATTTTTTCCCAAGATTCGGTGTGTGAGGACAGTGGCTCCTTTTTCCTCTGCTTAAGGAGGGGGTTCGCTTTGGACTAATGATTGCAAAAGCTTCCTGATTTTGTGGCGGCTTTAAATGCTCTCTTGTCTGGTTTGGCACAAATTAGCATTGATGTCGTGGAGCAAAGCTGAAATGAAAATAGACCGATAAAGCCGCAGACAGACAGCTCCCTCCCTGGTGCAGCAGGTGGATGAATTGCACAGTCACATAAAGCAGCAAGGCGGGCAAATAAAGCATGCAGGCAAACAGACGGGCCTGCGTCCAGATGGATTCACCAGCATGGAGAAAAATGAAGACAAGAGTGAGATAGCAGACTGCTGTACTCATCACTGAAAACGCAGCGCTCCTTCATCTAATCAATCGGAACTCAAGATGCGAGCGGTGTGTCAAGCTTGTTTTATTTGTTCCTTGCAGTGTACAATCGTAAATTGTGCCACTGAAACCAGTTGTGTTTCTGCACTTGTAATTTAACTTATTAGTCTTAATTGACCCCAGTTGGCTGTTTGGTCTATGAAATCCCAAATACAGCAATTTTATATATTGAGTTGTCAGATTAAAGAGTGAGTAGTGGGCTTATATGAGGCATTTAACTATAGTCTGTGCGTTACCTACAGCAGTCGGGGTCGGCAGGAAAATGTATTTTAGCTATCTAAAAATAATCAGAAGTTCAGATCTGAGGTAGCCCTTTAAATCACTACAGCCACACAATAACATCAACTACTAAACCAAGGCAGCAGCAGACCAATTACTCCTGTGTTCTGCGAGGTAAAATTACCGTTTTTGTTGGAGGTATTCAGCTGGCTGCGAAGAGAACATTGGCGGATGTAATGGCTTCAGTTCACCGTCATAAAGGACCGTCTGACAAGCAAGGTAAAGCGGTGAAAATATTCTAAATGTAGCTTACGCTTAAGCGGATATTGATTTTGATTTTACCCTTCAAACATAATTGTTAGCCGCACTAGCAGCACGCTCCCTGTACGGTGGTCGATCTGTCTGTCTGCCACTTAATACAGATTGAAATGTCTCAAGAACTGTTGAATTTAATGGACTGAAGTAAAGATTCTATAATACACCCCTTCTCCTCAAGTTCATTTAAGTGTCCCTGAATGTGTCTTTCAAGTTCCAAGATTGTTCATTCTAGCATCCCTGTATACCCCTGGTTTTAGACCTGTTCTAAATGGGCTTTAAGTTGAACTCTTCCATATATGATAGTAGATCTGTATGCAGGCAGGGGTGCTGCTTATCCTGTTTTGAAACCACAGCAGGCTCATTCAGAGACACTTTCGGATTTATGGAGGAAGGAAAGAGAGGAAGAGGAAATGAGGGTGTCTTCTCATGTCGTGTGGGCCTCTAGACACATTGGGGACTGTAATTACGCTCAAAAACAATGAAAAACTTAATTTCGTATCACATGATCTCTTTAGATTCTTGGTTCCCATATGATGAACCTTAATGATTCATGACTTTTCCTTTATGGCCACCATGAGGTTCACATTTCACACTTTGAATGATACACACCGATCAGCCACAACATTCTGACCACTGACAAGTGAAGTGAATAACATTGATCATATTGGTACTATGTGGTGTTCTGCTGGAAAACCTTGGATTTTAACATCCATGTTGATGAGACTTAGACACCCAAATAAACATTGTCCCAGAACAAGCACACTCCCTCATGCAAATGGAAATCCCAAATGTCACTGGCCTACCCCCACAGGAAAATGCACCCCACCACATGGCAACAACATCAAACAATCAGGAACATCTTGAGGAACATGACAATGGCCCAAGATGTTGATTTGACCTCCAAACTTCCTAGACCCCATTCTGATCAAGCATCAACAGGATGCAGTGGAACAAGTTGGATTGACAGAGGCCCCACTGCACAAGCCAGAGTACCCAAAGGATCCACTGCCAACGTCCTGGTGCCAGACCCCATAGGACACCCTGAGAGGTCCTCTTGTCCATGCCCAATGGTTCAGAGCATTTTTGACCACTTAAGGGGGACCAACACAAGGCAGGTGGTCATAATGTTATGCCTGATTGGTGTATATTCTAGACTGTACACATAAACTGCAATATTTCAAGCCTTTATTTGTTTTAACTTCAATCTCAGAATATTAGTGTATTTCACATAGGACCATAGAGATGTCAATCAAGGACCCCTAGACACTCCCACACAATCCCATGAAGAGTACCAATCACCTAATTAACTCAAAATACTTGCAAAGAGCCTTTAAATTCTCAGTCTGGTTCAGTATACACAACCACAATCATGGGGAAGACTGCTGACTTGAAAGTTGTCCAGAAGAAAATCATTGACACCGTCCACAAAGAGGGTAAGACTCAAAAATACATTGCTGAAGGGATGGCTGTTCACAGAGTGCTGTATCAAAGCATATGAATGGAAAATATGGTAGGAAAAGGTGCACAAG
>OMNN01062739.1:0-23888 GCA_900302755.1 Chromis chromis | reverse complement strand
AGAGCCAACTACAAGTTGGGGGCAGAATTACAGCTGATGCTAGAAACTAGCAAACAGACTTGATCTTCCGAAGCAAGATATATTTTTAGACGGAACAGGAAAACTAACCAGGACTTGGTACACCCAAGCTAGGAAAGCGAGGGCTGGACAGAAGTTAACAAAGGCGCATATGATGCCACACAAACTATCGCCGAACTGGCGAACTACACAGAGCGGATAAAGCACACACTCAAAGTATGATAAATACGATACTAATCTGGGACCCACAAGAGAGAGAGGGTAACTAGCTGGCAGCCGTGTGTAGAGAGGGTGAGGATAAGGCAGGTGGAGGAGGTGCATAGCGTGGCAGGAATGGCATTGACATTGACACTGTAATCCCCTGAGTCCTACCCTGAACATGAGTAAAATTATACAGATCCACTTGTTGAATCTGAAGAGTTATTAACTGCCAAGACTGTGCACATGCAGTAATTGTTAATGCCACACTGTAAAACACAAGAGAAAGTATAATCAAGCAGTTGGATTTGAATTTTGAGTACCTTTTGCGGCTGTAATGCACAACATTTAAGACTGCAGCCACCCAGCCTCAGTGTTTAAACACAGGCCACTATAGGTCAACCACTGTGTTTGGGTTGTGACCTTGTGAAGCAGAGGTCAAAGTGTCTGTTTAAGGATCAGCAAAGGATTTCCAGCATCAGGACAAGTTGAATTATTAAGGAGGCTGCTAGAAGAGGTGACTGCTGACATACCTTATACTCCATTACCATTCGGAAAGCAAGGAAGCACAGATGGTTCTTCTCATCGGCTGCGATGGCCACAGAGGGAGCTTATATGTGTCTATATGTGGGTGTGAGATAAACTAATGTATGTGTCAGCCACCAGCCTGTAATTGCCCTATTTGTGCATCCTGCCCTCATACTGAAAGGGAAATTTCCTCTTCTAGTGCCCCCCCTGCTGCTACGTTGTCCCACTTACAAATTCCTGCTGGACTCCTGTCAGCAATCCAACTAAATAATCGGCAATCAAATCTCCGATGGCAGGAACGTACATCTGTGCTTGTGGCGGCAACACCGGTGAGAGGAATCTCTTCATCTGTCAAGTCACTGTTAGTCATCACCGGATCAAGAGAGCTGTGTCTTTGATTAGAAAAAATCAATGTGTGCACTGCGGAGGCTTTTCTCTGTGGGCTCATAGTGTATTGAAAAGAAGCATATCTGACAAAAACATCTACAACAGCAAAATATATCGCTTCTGTTGCTCTCTGTCATATAGAACAGTCAGAAAGCCGGCTTCTGCTTTGCCCATTGTCAAATAAACATGACGCTCATGTCAAGGTTTTTTTTTTAAGCGGTTCAGTTATTCTATCAAAACATGACACGATGGTATTGCTGGTGTAAAAGTAAAAAAGATTTGCGACAAGAGTAAACACACCTCAGGCAAATGCGACTGTCTCAATAGATGGCCAGCCTTGGCACGGAGCTCTGCTGACGTATAAAAGCTGTGAAGGAGAAGCACAGAGAAATCTCCGTCTTTGTGTACGAAATTACATGAAAAAAAACTGACAGCAGGTGAGGGTCAGGGGCTTTTAAGAGAGGAAAGGAGGGGCTAGGATAAAAGAGGCGGGTTGAGATGATGGGCTCTGGGGAGGAAGAGCAGAGATTGAAGACTATCCAAAGGTCCTATGACTCACTGGCACTTTTTTTTACCATAGCGGATGTTGACAGGTAGCTACACACCAGCAGCACACACAGTGTAACACCATACAAAAAACCCGTCGACTAAAACACACACACACACACAGCTGTACACTGTATATACTGGTAAAAAAAATCTCAACCGATACATCCTCTTTTTCCCTGACACACACACACACACACACACACGCACACACACACGCATTGACTGACAAAAAAGTTCTGTGTTTTTAATGGAAAAAAGTGAAGGAGAGACTAAAAACTGGAACAGGAAGGAAAGAAAATAAGTGGGAGGGAAGAGAGAATGCAAAGAGGTGTGTGTGTGTGTGTGTGTGTGCGTGTGTGTGTGTGAGTAAAAGAAGGAGGGAGAGAGAGAGAGAGATGAGCAGAGGAGGCGGAGAGAAGAGAAGTGAGGGAGGGAGTGTTGTAGACAGGGAGGGTGGAGGAGAGACAGATCAGCTACACTTGGATGAAGGATTCCAGTGGAACGAGGAGGGACTTCCAAGTGCAGGATCAGGAAAACTATTCGACGCGTCTGCGGTCGCTCATGCTGCTACGAGTGGACAGAAGAGCAACTGAAAGGATGGCCAGATGGAACCGGAGGAACACGGAACCCTCTGCTGACACAGACTGACATGACCTCTCCATCTGGCTGTTTAACCTGAACTGAACCTCCTGCTGTTTGATCACTTCTGGGATGACTGACCACCTGGACTGAGCTGGAGGGAGTTCACTCGCAGAGTTGGATACTGCTGGAGACACTATGGATATATACAAATGTTTGAGCTTATTGTTCTTCACTCTTCCTCCACAAGGTAAGTCATTTTTGTTTCTGTCAGGTACAGCTCTCTCATTTTATTGTTATTAGTATTGTTGACAGACTGTACATAGATGAGTTGGGGGCAGAGAAAAGCAGGAGGGGGTACATATTTAGTTTTTGCTGTTTGTATGTTTTTTGGAAGAGAGGAGGTGATTCAACTTTTACTCATCTCAAATTATAATTCTTCATGTATTTTTCATTGGAAATGTTGCAGTGCTCAAGTCCTTCAAGACAAACAAAGTTGGCAGCTGGACTCATTGCTTGGCAGCTCTGTGCTCAAAAACAGTGCCTGTATTTTTATTATTTTATCATGTTTCCTAGATTACAGGGATGGTACAAAAAAGACCAAGAAGTCAGCATTGGGTCTTGGTTTTTTATAAGATAAAATATGAGATTCGGCCGTTCTCTTTCTCCCAGTTGTCTGTACAATCCAACCTCAGCTCCATTATTCATTAGGAAGGCAGGGATTTTTTGCTGAAGGCTAATTTAACAAGGTGAGTGATACAATCGCTATAGAAGGCACGCAATGTTGTTATGAATATGCACAGAAAGTGCCTCTGTTGCTATTTAAGCTTTGTAACCTGGTAACAAGCCTCACGTGTTGAGTTCAAGAGCAGCATCCGCTTGGTTAAACCTGATATTTGCTGCTGATGCAGTATTGGCCGGAGTTCATTGATCAAACGTGGACAGATTTGGGTCCGGTAGCTACGACACTTAAATAACTAACCAGGACGAGACTGCTTGGCTTGTGTTTCGCAAAAGATGGAAATACGTGGTTAAAAAGATATTACTAGAACTGGTTTGGATGCCTCACACAATGTTGCTTTTTTGATTTCAGTTGTCTGTATTAATAAATACTGAGTATATGCAATAAATAAAAAGTTTCAGTATTAAAGCACGTCACACAGAACCCAACCTACTCTACAGATAGGACTGACCTGACTGAGGCATTGTCAAAGTCAGGACACCCTGCCAGCTCTCCCATCTAAACCCATTAGTTGGACGGCTGCTATAGAATCTCCAGGAACATCCCTTTTTATTGAATGTCGGCTGCATTCAACAGATAGCGCTCTGATCTGATGCGATTAAATGAAAGCTACCTGTGTTAGTTTCTCTCATCTGAAAACACGGAGACATTTCAAGGTTGTTCGCTGTCTGGACATGTCAAACTGATTCAGGTGCAAACAGGAAGAGAAGACGCGACGGTAAAAGAAAGTATTTAATAAGATATTGATCCTAAGCCTTTAAAAAATCGTGGATGCCAGTTTTCAGGCGATTGAAGGACAGCCCATCAGCTATGATTGAGTGGGTAGGAGGACCCGAGAGGAAGGCTAGCAGCACGACAACAACAACCAAATCCCTATTTTAAGAATACTAATTAATAATGAGAGACACACTTGAATATGTACAACAAAACAAATACCTGACTGCAAATAGAAATTAAACTGCAACGTTATACTTTATAGGAACAATAAGAGAATAAAAAAAAGACCTTCGAGCTCCCATACAATTAACATTTTGCATAATATATACAATATAATGCTACACAGAGAAGGAATATGCAGTAGTTGCATGTATAATGAGATGTCACTGAGGCCTGTTAAATGAATCACAGCCTCTGATATATTGTTACAAAAATGAAATATTGCAGGGAAGCAGAAACACAAGCTTCCAGAAACAAAAGAATATGAAAAAAGTACCAAAATACAAAGGCCATTGTACTGTACAGGCCCTGGGACCATCCACGTCTCTTTAATTGTTCCCAGACCTCGTTAGGTCGTCCTCGGGGCAGACAGATGTGATTGAGTTGCTCCATGTGGCAGAGAGGCTGAGAGTGGGTGAGAGGGAGGGATCGCTCCATCAGCACGTCTGTTTGGAGACACAACGGATGTCCTCACGTTCAGATTCATCCTTCCTCTTTTTCCGTCTCTGTCCTCCCCTCCCCATCAACATACACCACCACCTCCTCCTCCTCCCCCACCTCCATTCATCTCATCCCTCAGATACTGTCTCATGTAACCATACGCCACCTGTATAATAGAGGTCACCCTACTTTTAGATTACACTCCCCTATTCTCCGGGTATAGCCGCATCAGCTAAATACATTATAGATGAATGTATTGTAAATGGAAGCAAATAGATTCGATATTTCTGTGATACATTTGAAAACACAGGAGCTATTTCATACGTAAAAGTGCAAAAAGAGAAATCATTCAGAATGGTTATGACGGTATAGAAGGTCAATGGCTGCAGAGAAGCAGCTGTCACAAAGGAGTACATAGTATTAGAAATAATATCTGATGCATGTGGATATGCAGTTTTAACCCTTTAAGACTTGAGCCTGAAAGTGTTCACCTGGTCTTTTTTTCTTATTTTGATTACAAAAAGGTCAGAAAATGTCCTGTGAGTGCTGGTGCCCATTTTATCAGAAGAAACTTTCAATATCTGGCAGTTATTCAAGATTTACTGCCTATTATAAGAGTTATGGTAATTTTACGGTAATTTCATAGAGCGGATTCCTGGGGGGACACGAATGAAATTACCGTAATGACCATAATGAAAATGTTGTTGCGCTTTACAGCCAATATGGTGTCATTACGGTAATTTTACGGTAATTTCATCCTGCGGATTCCTGGGGGGGCACGAAGGAAATTACCGTAATGACACAATATTGGCAGTAAAGCGCAACGCCTCAGCTTTCAGAAACCCTTTAATATTTTTTTCCAATAGCACAAACGGTATTCCAAAGTGCACTTGCCCAAACGTGTCGCCGATGACGCATTAGTGCTTAAAGGGTTAAACAAATCAATATGTTCTGTATTGTTTTCAATGACTAAAATGGCATTAAGCTGCACATCAACAGCAACATTTGGTCCAAACTTCCTTTAATTTTCTTAATATCTTCTTCTCTGTCCTCAGTTTGTTCCCAAGTTGGACTTCGTGCCCACGCTGAAGAGAGGCTGCTCCAGAATCTGTTTGTAAATTACAATAAGCTCTCCCGGCCGGTGCAAAACACTACAGACACGGTGCTGGTCCACTTTGGACTGTCTATTGCCCAGCTCATTGATGTGGTGAGTAAAACCTCACAACCTTGCTTAGTTTCATCAACAGCCAACACCAGATGTCATTAAATTCCAGCTGATATTAAATTGTGTGTGTTCTTTCATTTAGGAAAAAAACAAAACTCCTCCCCTTCCACGAGTTATGTGTTACCGTTTTTAAAATCCCCTTAACTACAGGAAACGACAACAACCTTTGAGCTGCAACCTTGAGTGGACACTGTTGCTTGGCACCGCTCAAGACAGCTGTGATTGGTTTCAAGAAATAGAAAAGAGAGTTTCTTTACTCCATAGAAGAATGACAGACCATTCTACACAGTGCTGTATTGGCACTGTGTAGAATGGTCTGACTATGTGAGACTAGTTTCACAATGCCATCCAATATTTTTTCATTTATCTGTCTGAGTAGCAGTAGTTCTGCATCTATGCTGATGTTGTTTACATGCATTTAATCCAATGACTTCCATTCTATGAAAGGCTGATTGTTACAGTTCAACAATACAGCTAGATTCCCTTTCTTATTACTTCCAAACATGAACACACACCTTGGCTTGTTGAATGAGCTGTCAAACAAACATCCAGCAGGAAAAGAGAATTCATCAGCTACAGCACAATAAACAGCAGGTACTATTTGCATCACCATGACGAGTGTCATGTTACCATGGTGCCTGTGCAATGCAGCTGTGTAAATGATATGTTTTTAATTGTACTCCTTCTTTTGTATGTACATTCACAATAACCAGCTCAAAGCCACACCAAACAAGAGAGATACATTTAAATACAGATCACTTATCAGGGGAAATGAAACCACAACAGAAGAGATTGCATTATTTTCCCAAATTAAATTCACTTGTCAAGTATGCTAACACTGGCAGTAAATATTCAAAGCTGTCTCCTGAACAGCTTTCCAGACACAGTTGGTCTCACCAAAATAACATCTTTATTGTCTCTTGCCCCTATGGTGTCTTTGCCTTCCAGGCAAACTGTTGTTTTAAACATGAGCATGCAATGTGAATTTCACACAATCTTTGTTGGGGTTCTGTTGATTAAGTAAAAAGTTGTTTCACCCCTCACTGCCATTTGAAAACCAGCAAAGTTGCATTGTGCAGCTTAAATATTGTACAGCCTGCATTGCTGTGGGTATAGTTTCCAGGTTTTTTGACACACAATTAGTTGACAGTACTTGTTCCACTTGCATGGTAGTGAGAGTCAGCTCTGGGTGAAGTCGTCTCCTCCTATAGAATGTATTCACTGTCTGCTGCATCTTAGATGTTGCTGTGGAAGAGCTGGAGAAAGCAACTTTCTAGTAAAGCAACAGTGAGGGTGTTTTTGCATGAAATACTGCCTCATATTTTTTTCTAGGTTTATTACACAACTAGTTGTCTTTCTAAGGACAGTTATGCATGTTGATTGTTTTATAACTGACTCATGAGATCATGTGGCAGCTTTGAAAAAGATAAATGACTAGAAAATGAGAATTTCTGCTTACGTGATGATGAAGCCCAGACTGACAATTCACCAGGAAGAAAATGAATGTCACAGAATATTCATTTCTTTTTCCATAAAAGGATGAAAAGAATCAGATGATGACTACAAACGTCTGGGTCAAGCAAGTATGAAATGATGAGAGACTAAATGCATGCTAAAAAAACAACAACACTCCAATACATAATAAAAAGTTACTGTCTAAAATATGACTAATGCTCTCCTATAGGAATGGAATGATTACAAACTCCGCTGGAACCCTGAGGAGTATGAAAATGTCACCTCCATCCGTATCCCCTCAGAGATTATCTGGAGGCCTGACATCGTCCTCTACAACAAGTGAGAATCTGTATCAATACCTTGTATGTTAAATGCAGTTCGGAGTCTAGTCAGTCACACAGTGTGCTTCCTGTGCTCCGAAATGTTGCCATTTTGAAAGCAGAAATATTCATATGGGAAGTAATGTTCAAATTTTGATGATTTAATTCCAACAGATGGCATGACTAGAGGGAAAACATGCAGAATCTGCTGTTGCACCCACCACACATCCTGTCCTGTGCCAATGTCATAAAGTAATTTAGCTGAAATAAATGTTAACAAGGTCAGCCTTAATGGATGTGGTTACAAACAAAGCTCGATATCACAAAAAGTAATACATTAGGCAAGGAATTAGAAGATGAAATGTAATTGGATGTGTTTCAGAGGGCTGGAGATAAAATCATCCAGTGTGAGTGCCTCAGGTAGACCTGGAGTCATTTCATTTAAAATACAAGAAATGGGCTAATACCAAAAACTGCACCAGGAAATTTGCTGAATAATTATCAAATGCATGTCATTACAGGACGGGAAATGAATACGTTTGAATTCAAAATAAAAAGAATAAAGATAAAAAAAAAATTTGTTAGATCACTACATCTCTTAGTCTGTGCAAAGATTAGAGTTCGGAATGAGCTGTAGCTATCCAAACTAGAGACGACTGAGTGGTGCTCAGGTGTGTAATGGAAGGTCTGCAATAATTTGAGAGGTTTAGTGTTCACAAAAGAGCTGAATTAATTGAACACAAGGCAGAAGATAAAAGAAAGGAGGATGGGGCAGCTGTTGCTATGGCATATTTCACAGAGAGAACACAGAGAGAAATTTTGTCTTGTCATAAAAACATCTCATCAATATGTAACTGTAAGGTCATCAGTGTCAGTGAACAAATACTCTTTTCTTCTTTGCAAAACTTCAGTTTATAGAACTGTGACAAATGTGAACTAAAAAATAAAAAATAATTCAACTTGAATATTGTCCAGTGATGTTCAGTCATCAGTGATGTTCAATACATCACCATTTAGTCAATCATTCAACTAAAAGTAATGCTTTTAGTTCCTGGAGCTCACTGATGGTAAAAACTGGTTGTTTCATGCATAATAATAACATTTTATTCTTGTTTAGAATCTGTATTTTAAAAAATAAATCAGTAAAGTTAAAATAACTCTGGTGAAGTTTTACTTACTTGCTGTTTCCGGAGATTTCAACCAAGAGTATCCTTTGAATCTCCGTTGTACGGAGCCCCTAAAGGGACATTGAACGATTTTTTTTTTTTAAATGTAGTTTCTCGTGCGCACGCGAAACTTTCTCGTGCTCATGAGAAACTATCTCGTGCGCACGCGAAACTTTCTCGTGCCCGCGAGATAGTTTCCAACATTAATAACTCATTAGCGATACGTTGTCAAAACATAAACGATGCCTCTTTCCCATCGTTGTAAGGCAGACAATGTGCTACAAGCCCAGTTTGATCAAAGGTAGCTCTCTGTCAAGCTGCAGAAATACCATTGGTGTCTATGTGCGGCCGGTTTCGCATGCGCACGAGAAAGTTTTCGCATGCGCACGAGATAGTTTTGCGTTGCACAAGAATCTTTGTGCTCACAAGAAACTACATTAAAAAAAATGATGCCGATGTCCCTTTAGGGGCTCCGTACCGTTGCAACTGAGTTAGCTTTATCTGCTGAGGGCGATGAGTTGAAAGCAAGTGAGTTGACCTTGACCAATCTAAAGCTGTGCTCCAGGAGATCACACTGAACTAAAACCTCACAGGACAACTTTTGTTGGAGGTAAAAAATGTAAACTACATGATAAATGTCCTTTGTATGTCCTATTCTTCATCTGCAGTGCTGATGGCGACTTTGCAGTAACTCACCTCACGAAGGCTCATCTGTTCTATGACGGTCAGATAAAGTGGATGCCTCCGGCCATTTATAAGTCCTCATGCAGCATAGATGTCACGTTTTTCCCTTTTGACCAGCAAAGCTGCAAGATGAAGTTCGGCTCTTGGACGTATGACCGTGCCAAGATCGATCTGATTAGCATGGCCAGTGACGTGGACCAGATGGACTACTGGGAGAGCGGCGAGTGGGTCATCATCAATGCAGTGGGAAAATACAACACGAAAAAGTACGAGTGCTGCACCGAGATCTACGCAGACATCACGTATTACTTCATCATTCGGCGGCTTCCCTTGTTCTACACTATTAACCTCATCATCCCCTGTCTGCTTATCTCCTGTTTGACTGTGCTGGTGTTCTATTTGCCATCACAGTGCGGAGAGAAGATTACGTTGTGTATTTCAGTGTTACTCTCCCTAACGGTGTTCCTCCTGCTGATCACGGAGATAATACCGTCTACATCGCTGGTGATTCCACTGATTGGCGAATACCTGTTGTTCACCATGGTCTTTGTCACGCTCTCCATCATAATCACTGTGTTTGTGTTGAACGTACATCACCGGTCGCCACAAACGCACGGCATGCCTCACTGGGTGCGGAGAGTGTTCTTGGACTTGGTACCTCGAGTCCTCTTCATGAAACGTCCGCCAGGCACGGCGAAGCAGAACTGCAAGAAGCTTATCGAGATGATGCACCGTCCAACCACGATATCTACTACAGGAAACTCGCAGGCCTTTTGGACAGGGTTAGAGACGGGGCTCAGACAGATGGCCCAGGCAGAGAATGCACTCCCAAAGACTCCCTCCGACAGTCCAAGCATCCTTGTCTGCTCACCGTCTCCACCTTCTTCCCTTCTCGGGAACCACAATGAGGAAGATCTCCCGCCAAAGGCCAACATTTTCTGCCAAGCCGTGTCTGGTCAGTATTCAGTCCTCTCAGAGAAGCAAACCCTAAGGGGACACAACTCGGCAGCCTCGTCCTTTTCCCAGTTGTCCTTGCCCCCGTCTTTGCCACTGGGCCCACTTCGCAGCCTGTCCAGGGAAGACATGAGTACGCTGGCCCCGAACGGTCGCTCTTTCAGCGCAGAGCAAATGTGTGACCAGCTTCCTCAGAGAGCTGGACATCGGTGTCGCTCCCGCAGCTTCCAGTACTGCTGCCTGCATGATGATGGGGTCACTGGGATTACGGGACATGTGAAGAAACCAGCCCTGATAGATCCACCAGCAGAAACCCTAACAGCAGAGGCCACGAAAGACGCAAGTACGCAGCAAGATACTGTGATTCCAACTATATCCCCAGCAATGCAACGGGCCATAGAGGGAGTTCAGTACATCGCTGATCATCTCAGGGCAGAGGACGCAGACTTTTCAGTGAGTTCACAGACATTTATTTTTTTAATTCAAGTAACCAGTACAGCCTTGTTAATGAGATAATAATGCTCATTATGAAATGCAGAATCTGTATTTCGAGTTTCAGCTCACATTCTGCACACATTGTTCATTCGACCATGCTTATGATACTGCTGGTTTTAGATCTGACCGTGTTAGTCTGTATCTTTAAGTGTGAGTGAGTTGCTGCTGCGTCCACCTCTGTCAGGAAGAGGGGCTGGTCTTTTCTCATAATTTGTGGGTCTTTAGACATACTGAGGACACATACAGTAATAGTGTTCATGCAATGAAAAATGGGATTTTACATAATATATCCTAATATTATTTCATATTTTTGGAGTGTAATCCTTGTAGAATGTGCAACAACTCTGACTATTTTTAATCACAGATTTGAGCCATCATTAGAATATGTAAAAACCTGATAATTTTATACAGTATGTAATCATCTGTTTAAAATCTAAATGTTCAATGTACAAGCGCAATAGGCTTCGGCATTCCTGAAATTGTTTGTGACAGCTACACAACACAACACAACTACCTGATAACTTTTGCCCATCATTCAACTGAAGTGAGGCAGCAAAGGTACATCAAATAAATGGTCAGACTGAATTTTACATAGGGAAATTTATGATATACAGTACCAGTCAAAGGTTTGGACACACCTTCTCATTCAATGGTTTTTATTTATTTTAATTATTTTCTACATTGTAGATTAATACTGAAGACATCAAAACCATAAAAAAACACATATGGAATTATGTAGTAAACAAAAAGTGTTTAACAAACCAGAATATGTTTTATATTTTAGATTCTTTAAAGTAGCCCCCTTTTGTTTTGATGTCAGCTTTGCACACTCTTGTCATTCTCTCTGTCAGCTTCATGAGGTTGTCTCCTGGAATGGTTTTGAATCAACAGGTTTGCTTTGTTAAGAGTCAATTTGGAATTACTATGTGTTTGAGACCATCGGTTGTGTTGTGCAGAGGTTGGGTTAGTACACAGTGGATATCCCTATTTGACTACTGTTGTAATCCATAGTATGGCAAGAACCAGTCAACTCAGCAAAGAGAAGCGACAGTCCATCATTATTTTAAGACATGAAGGTCAGTCGATCCGGAAAATTTCAAGAACTTTGAATGTATCCTCATCTATAGTCGTAAAAAACATCAAACGCTATGATGGAACTGGCTCTCATGAGGACTGGCCCAGGAAAGGAAGACCAAGACTTACCTCTGCTGCTGAGGATAAGTTCATTAGAGTTACCAGCCTCAGAAACCACAAATGAACAGCACCTCAGATCAGAGCCCACATAAATCCTTCAGAGTTCAAGTGGCAGACAAATGTCAACATCAACTGTTCAGAGGAGACTGTGTGAATCAGGCCTTCATGGTGGAATTGCTGCAAAGAAGCTGCTATTGAGGATGAACAACAAGAAGAAGAGAAACACAAGGATTTGGTCTGATGAGTCCAAATTTGACATTTTTGGTGCTGCTTCAGATGACCTGACCTCCCCAATCACCCGACCTAAACCCAACTGAGATGGTTTAGGATGAGTTGGACCGCAGAGTGAAGGAAAAGCAGCCAACAAGTGCTCAGTACCTCTGGGAAGTCCTTCAAGACTGTTGGAAACCCATTCCAGGAGACGACCTCATGAAGCTGATTGAGAGAATGCCAAGAGTGTGCAAAGCTCTCATCAAAGCATTGGGGGCTACTTTAAAGAATCTAAAATATAAAACATATTCTGGTTTGTTTAACACTTTTTTGTTTACTACATAATTCATCTACATTGTAGAAAATAATTAAAATAAATAAAAACCATTGAATGAGAAGGTGTGTCCAAACCTTTCACTGATACTGTATATATCTGTACTTCAGTTATTTTCTGTGTATTTAATGACTTCGTTTCAGGGACTCTGCTTAACATGAATGAGGCTTTAATATGAACGCAGCCACACTAGCTTTATGTTTCCAGCATATGTATATTTATTACTCCTTGTATAGAATATATAAGCTTTAGTAAGCACACATGCAGCGGAATATGTAGGAAAAAGCAACACCTCACTCCTGGCTCATCTTCCTGCTTCACTATATTTTGCCAGGTGTCGCTCTGGCAGATTGCGCTTCTGATGTGTGAAATTTACTTGTAAATGTCTGTATTTATTAATAAATGAATATTTAATGATGCTTATCGATGTGTTACTGACAAGCTTCACAAACATACGGCTAAACTACAGTAATTTGTCATGTTTTTTATGTCATGTGTAGAGAGAGCGCAGGAAAAAGAGGCCTGCTCTTATGGGCAGAAAAATACGTGACTAGAAAGGTAATTTTAATCAATTATATTTTAATTTGTATTGTTTATCCTGAGTGATTGCAATAAAAAACTGGATTTGAATCACATAATTTGAAGTGGAGATGCGCTGAACATCTTCATAGACTGGAGTGAACCTTGTCAAAGGTGTTGATGAGCCGAAAAGGAGTTATGTTATGGAAATATGTCTCTCAGTGAATTGAATGCGAATGACAAGAACTGACTTTGAATTCAAGAGAGTTGAATTTCCAGTGAGGATCAAATACAATTTTAGAGCAACTGATTTCCATTTTAAAATATCACATTCAGTTTCCAGTTTATTGGAGTTCAGATCCGATCAATTCTAGTAACACGTGTTTCTGCTGCTCTGTCCTCTTACTATGAATACCTGCACTGAGTTTTAATACTGTGATATTCACAATTTAGTTCTTCTCACTTACATATTTTTAAATGTCTGTTGTCAGATGCTGAAATCAAATTAGAAATTTCACAGCTGGTCATAAATACAGTCATTGCTTCACTGTCATAACATGAAGAGAAAAAAAAGTTTTTTGCCCATACCGACATTCAAAATGAGTCATCACAGTGAAAGGCCACAAAAGGTGTAATGTTTAAATACAGCTGCAAACGTGGCTCTACAGGGTTCACCAAGAGCTTTTAATACCTCACTGAATGCAATTTATGATCTGAAGTATAAAATGGCCTTAAATGATTTATTATTATATGTTTTTTCAGCACTTCCAAGCAGTATTTAACCAAAATTCCTAATGATATAATTCACTAACACTCCCTGGACCATCCATCCATCCATCTATACACCGCTTAATCCTCTGTAGGGTCGCTGGGGGGCTGGAGCCTATCCCAGCCAACTCGGGCGAAGGCAGGGGACACCCTGGACAGGTCACCAGTCTATCACAGAGCTACACATAGAGACAGACAACCAAGCACACTCTCATTCACACCTACAGACAATTTAGAATAATCAATTAACCTCAGCATGTTTTTGGACTGTGGGAGGAAGCCGGAGTACCTGGTGAAAACCCATGCATGCACGGGGAGAACATGCAGACTCCACACAGAAAGATCCCAGGCGTCCTAACCGGGACGCGAACCGGGGATCTTCTAGCTGTGAGGCGAAGGCGCTAACAACCGAGCCACCGTGCAGCCCGTCCAAAAACATGCTGAGGTTAAGTGATTATTCTAAATTGTCCGTAGGTGTGAATGTGAGTGTGCTTGGTTGTTTGTCTCTATGTGTAGCCTAGTAATATACTTATTTATGAAGACAACTGGCAATCAATGACAAAACTCAATATTAGTAGTGAAATTACTAATAACATCACAGACTCTGATCTTAGCCTCTGTCCATCTCTATGGGATTCATAGATTTGCCAATTAAAAATTATCAATTTATTTAACTTCAATTAGGTTTTGGCTGAAAAAAAAACAAAGCAGGCCTCTTGGTGCTTACTGAGACTTCACACAACAAAGATAGCCTCCTGTCAGCATGATCCACTTTTAGTTTGTTTGCAGGTGTAAAGTCTCCTGTCTCTGAAATGTTTTCCACTGGACAATGAAACTGGTGTAACAGTCAGATCTATTGGACTTCTGGCACTGCGATGCCAAACTTTGAAACTAAATTTTAGTAAATTGCTACTTTATATTTTGTGGTGCTTGGTTTGATCTGTCAACCCATATACACAAATCTCTTTTGACGTGTGTAAACCAGATTGACCCTGAGTGGAATAATTTAGCACACATGAATACTGTGTGATTCAAGGAGCAGTTACGTTTTCTAAGACTGTTTTTCTTTCAGGCACTTGGGAGGGCAACAGTGGCACAAAAAAGCGGGAGCACATATTGAAATTAGCTGATTTGACCCCAAACACAAACATTTATGTACCCTCAGAGTGCAAAACATTACCTTTCACCTTGTCCAATCTAGACACACCTACACAAGGGGTAAGTGTATTACCTCTCAACATGCACACAGCAGGTTATTGTGGTCTACGAGAACAAATGCAGTGGGTGAGATGGAAAAGGAATTCATGTTCCTCAGCATGAATTTCAAGCTCATTTAAGGAAAGACTTTACCTTTTCCTACCCTTTGAATTAAATTCTTACAGATGTATTAGATATGATTTCAATGGCAGATTTTTTTTTTCCAAATCAGTTTCTAATCTCCAGTATGTCCGTGACACAGTTAATTATTGATTTCTTCTATATAGTCTTCCCTAAATAATAAAAGATGGTGCAAGTGTAGCTTTTAAAAAGGCCCTTGATCTGCATTCCTCTACAACTTTGCCTTGACTGCGTTACACTCTATGACCCCTGCTGCTACCATCTTATCTATCTCTTTAGAAGTAAAGCCGTACTCCTCCAGGACCTCCACCGTGTGTTCTCCAGGGTCAGGGTTGGAGCCGAGGCCAGGCTCAGCAGGAGTCCGAGACAGAACCGGGGCTGGTCGGGGGCTTTCTTGCCCGCTGGAGTCTTTCACGAAAGAGCCTCTCTCCTGGTTATGTGGGTGTGAGCTCACCTGGTCGAAAGCCAACACAGGTGTAACACAGGCATCGGTCCCGTCAAAAATCCTCGACCAGTCCGCCTGGGTCTTTGAGGCAAACCGCTGTGTGAAAATCCGTCTAAGCTCTGGCCAATCATCGAAGCTCATTTGAGGAGGCAACTCTCCAGCGTCCAACCCTAAGCCTGGGAAAAAAGCACTTATGTAACCCAATAGAGAACCATATGTCAACAGCAAAGGGATGTAAAACATGGAGCTACTTTACATCTTAAAACAGAAGTTGCCAACGCATTGATCTCCAAAGAGACTTTGATCTTTGTGAAGTTCCAAGTGGGTCATGTAATTTGATTATATTCCAAAATCAGGATTGCTCTTCAGACGCATACAATGAATGCTTGGTTAAGTTACTGAAGTTTCAGAAGAAATGCTTTTGTTTCACTTGGCAGTTTTAACACATTTTCATGCATTTCCTTTTTCATTAAATGCAGAGGACAGGGCTGTCTGACAGTGTTGTATTTCTGCATAAAGTGAATATATCGAAAATAAAGCCTGCCAAAGCACACTACTGCATTTCTGATTAATTCAGGTGACATCTAGGAGTTGGCTCTCTTTTAAGATTAAAAGAGAGTAAAACAAATTAATATAAGACGACTTTTTCTTTGGGGGAAACAAATGCTGTCAGTATTCAGGCACGAGAGGTGATCCTGGGACGTGTATGAAATGCTTTGCTTGCATTACTGCATTTTGGTTGTCAGATTACCTGCTGTGCTGAACTGTGTGCTTTGAATAAATCGGTGTATATTCAATTTTGAGCCAACATTTGAGGCCACGTTTTAAAATGGGATTGTGGTCGTTATGCCATGATGAGATGCAAATGTCTCAACCTAAGATGCGGTGCTTATTTCAAAAGTCATAATTTCACAGGTTGCTGCTGGGAGATGAAGAGGGTGCTCGCTGTACTTTACGTTCCCCCAGGGCTCTGTTAATGTTGACGGCATGGCAACTGGCAGCTGCTTTACAGGTTTATTTCATGCAGAAAAACGTCTCAGATGTGAGTTTGGATGCTACGAACCCTGAAGTAGCTGTTTGTAGAACTGCGGCTCTATGGCGCCCACAGCCATGTACTTTCCATCTGAAGTCTGGTAGGTATCGTAGAACGGCGCTCCACTGTCCAACATGTTCTCTCCTCTAGAACGGTCCCACAAACCAATACTACGAGATTTCCATACAAATGAGCCTGTATATGCTGCTCCTTCCACCTGGAGAGTGAGACAAAGGTAGAACATAAGGTCGAGTTGTGAGACAGCCATATTAAAATGTGCATTAGTTTCTCTGCATCACTCACAGAACAGAAATGGTCACTCTTTTGTTATAACTTTTTAAATTGCAGAGCATACTGCTCCTGTCTCTGTTAGTTACTCATTATTTTATGCTTTCTTATATGTCAGTTAAAGGATATGGCACAGCAGATAAAATACACAGAGAACTTAAAATGCCATGTTCATGCTATAACATTAAATGGTGGCGGTTACTCACTGAAGTATTACAGAAAAGTCTTTGAAATAATTTTATAAAGTTTATTCTGTTGGCATTCGATGTCTAATCCACCAGCTGCCTATACTTATATTTATGTCTGCATTTGTGCAGAAGCTTTTACTGCAGCAGCAGAATAAAAAAATTCAAATGGATCAAACAATAAGTAAAATTAAAACTTGATTTAATTTTCCCCTTCAGGGGTGTAATCAGTCAGCTTTAGAACATCAGCAATGGTCCATAAGCAGAGGCTGTGGCAGCGGTGTCCATTGCCCCTTCTAATGCTGCTGATTGCAATCAATTCACTCATTCTGGCCTCCAATGAAACATGTGCTCTTGCAATGCTCTACATGTGCATTGTTCAAAATCGGCTCAACAATTTTCAGGGGTAAATCGCACAAAGGAGAAGGCAGCCCCTTCAAAGGTCAGGACTTCAGTGCTTTTACCTTTATTGTGGGGCAAAACCCAGACTCATGCATCAAACAATGCTGTCATGATATTCTGAATGTGTATTCTTCTTCTGATAGTCTTTGGTCATGCAAAAATGCATTTCTGTATTACAAAGAAATATAAGGTCATTTATGGGAGCATCTGAAAAACAGACTTAATACTCTTTGTATCGGTCATTTCCTGTACCCCACATACTGTGTAAAGCAGTTGACCACCCATTAAAATACAATCTATTAATGTGGTTGCAGCGGGCATGAAAGCATTTGAAACTAGAAAACAGGGAAAATAATCAGCAGGATAAGAGACAGCAGTCTCATTACCCTCCTTTCTTTATCTGTGTATAACTTAAATCCACTCTTTAGGACTAGCTGCTGTCACATTACATCCACTTTAAATCACTGTCTCTATATTTTTTTATTTAATATTCAGTCTCCAGTTTTTAAATCTCTGCAAAAGCCGACACAAAATAGGACAATTCCCTGTGTTGCACATGAACACTCTCGTCAGTGTTGTCACATGAAAACATTTAAACTTGCACTCACTGATTTTTTGGCTCCACTTGGCTGCAGCAAAAACAACTTGTTAACACAACATAGACAAACTGTGACCTTTTAAATTGACTTGGTGAACATATTAGCAAGCAGCTGCTTATTGGAGTCATGTTTGTGTCCATCTAATGAACACATGTCCAATATTGACTCTGTTTTAGCTGTTTATGGTCGCTACCTACTCCTGAGGGAAATCAGTCAGATTCTTTAGCAGCTAAATACTACACTACATTCACCAGCTCGTCACTACCTAGTCACTACTAGTGAACCAAAACTGTAAAGCTGCAGGCCACACAGCTAAACAAAGAAAAAACACTCCCATTAAAGGTTCCATATTGTGCCGCTTTTCAGCAAATGAATGAAAGTTTCACATGATGCAAGAATGTGTCTTTCAATTTTTAGCTAAAAAAAAAACGAGAGACAGTTCGGTTCGCTATGAAGTGACTGCCGGTTAACACGTTGTCTTAATGGGCTGCGTTTCAGTCCCTATTTCATAAAGAAACAGATAAATTAAAACAACTTTATCAGGAATTTGGCTCTGCAGTAAAATGCAGTACATGCGAGCAATGAGAGTAGGAGAGAAGCAAATAAATGTAAAGTGCCAAATAAAAGTGTAAAGTGCCAAATAAATGTAAAGTGGTTTAGCTTTAGGTATCTGTACCATGCTGCTTTGGTCTGCCACTGACACTCTGCACAATGTATACTGAGGGCCGTGAGAGTAAACCACAACAGTAAAGAAGATTCTCTCTTTAAAGTGAGGGAGGCTGCAGATGCAGGTGATCATCACCACAAGCCATTTACACTTACACTGTCTTCAAACTGTCATTTGGCACATTAATATTATTAACAATATTGATTATAACCCATGTTAGATGCCTCTAAAGCCCCTTTCAGACATACATAACATGTGTGGCTTCATCAATCTGCTTAAATTGAGACTGATCACTTTTATATTCATGTTCCTCACAGCTTTATACAGACAGTGATGAGGAAAATGGTCCATGCATATTTGCGTACATGCAAGATTTGACAGCACATATTGTATGTCAATGATCTATAACACATGAGGTCGTGTCCACTATACATAACAATGTGAGTACGTTGTAATGTTGTGCGTGCCTCTCCATTAACATGACTGCATGCAGTTCAGACATACGCTGCTATGCTAAGAGTGATTGTAGCAACTTTTACAGTCACCAGGCTGCTCATTCAGTCATGAAGCTGACACGGTCACATGCTGTCAGATTTATAAAAAGGATTGCATGTTTGAAACTGGCTTAAATTGTCCACAGGTGTGAGTTTAAGTGTAAATACATTTAAGAGTGTCAGTTCGCTAGACAGGAAGGTAGCGTAGAATGTGCTGAACCCTGCCTCCAATTCAATTCAATTCAATCCCAGTAGGGGATTGGCTGCAGCCCACACAACCCTCAAAGGATAAATAGCTAGAAACGGACGGATGAATGAACAGTGATGTGATTGATAACATGCTGGTGATGTTAGATGTTTGAGGCACAGCTGAGAGTAAATTACATGTCATGTTGATAGTTATGAGGCAGAAGGTGCAATGGCTGTCATTCTGTCTGTTTCCTGAGCCCGCATTGAGAATCACAAAGGAATGATGTTCCATTGTCAAACAGGACTAGCCACAGCAGGTGTTTCTACAGCCTATCTGCTGAAATATGCTGAAATAATATGCTTGAGTCCTACTATGTGTAATGTTCTTTTCCACTTGGCATTATATCTGGACATTGTGGCTGAAATTAATATCATGATAGAAATGACTATTTCCCCAATATATAAGTAAGTTGCAATATGGCAAATACAAAATAATCAAACTGATGTTCAGTAAAATCAGCCATGTTTGGTTGTTGTGCATCACATCATGAATAAACTGTAAAATGGAAACTTTAACAACTCGTTTTGCTAGTATTTGTGCAATTTATTCATTTGCTATTTATTTTACTCAATCATTAATTTAGATAACAGAATTTTGTAAAGCACAAACACAGCTAACACCTAATTTATTCACAGAAGATTAATTAGCAATTACTCTGATATCTGATGCAGCAATTTCCTCGTCTTATGACTGTTGGTCAAAAAACAATTCCAGATTTTTCTTCACTTCCTGTTTTGCTCTCATGTTTTAAAACCAAATGACAAATTGATTCATCCACAAAATATGGAGCAGGTAAATCAATAGAGACTTTTTTTTCGTACCCCTAAACACAATAGGTAATATCTAATGTGGTGATATTATTATTGTATTGTTTCTTTTGACAACTGTCTGAGAATATGTGCATTTAGATTTTTCTGTAATATGCACAAATTATCAGGAGGCTATAGCCTTTACAAAGCATTTAAAATAAAACTAATAGATCAAAACTGGTTGTATGTCCATACTGTGTTTCTTTCTGAGTGGCAGTGGCTTCTTTTAAATGTTCCAAATGAGAGAAAGTATCCACACAGAAAAACTGCGCCCAGCATCCCCTCTTAGAGCCCCCTGCCTTTTCTGTGCAGCTGCTCTGAGTGCTTTTTGTTCATTTTTAGGCAACCAATTATATGGCTGAGACTTGTCAACTTTTATAACCCCGGAGGGAAACTTGTTCTGGCCGTGTCTTTTTGTTCCAGACTGTAATGACAATAATAATAATAATAATAAATAATCTAACCTTTATTGATCCCCTTGGGGAAATTTCTTCTCTGCATTGACCCATCCTATTCAAAGTTAACCTTAACTATACATACTAGGAGCAGTGGGCTGCCACGGTGCAGCGCCCAGGGAGCAGTCAGGGGTTAAGGGCCTTGCTCAAGGGCCAAAAGTGGTGGTGACTGGGACAAGCGGTCGCCCTCACTTTCCCACCTCAACCTCTTACCGGTCCGGGGACTCGAACCAGCGACCCACTGGTTACAAGTTTGCTTCACAAACCACTAGGTCACCACTGCCCCCTGTATGTTATGTCGAAGAAAAGTTATCCCAACGAGGAGAGATGCTAAAACGTTGGTTAGAGTGGTGATAATTTTGTCACAGAAACACAACCCCTTTAACAGCATGGAAGCACTTTTGTGATGAAACGGTGGGATAAAGCACTCTCAAGCACCCTGCTAGCACGTTTCTGCCAGAGAAAAACACTATTTGTGCGCACGGCTTAATGAATACATTAATAATCAAGCGACAGCACGGATGACATAACAGTCCTGAAGATATTTATTAGCAATTAGCCGAGTAACTATGCACAAAGTACGGTAGAGGACATGAAACCCAGATAACCCTTCGAACTTTTTTTTGCTCCTGTCACATTTTTCCTCAGTGAGGGCTGTTTTTTTTAATAGCAAGATAACCTGTACTTCTGTGAAAACAGCACAACTCTGGCTAGAAGTAGAGAGAAAAAAAGGCTTTTGTGAAGTATAACTAAGGCTTGATGCGATATTTCATTAAAAAAAGAGCCGAATGTCCTTTTATATTTCATTTTACAAAAATTTTAAAACTGGAATCAACATGTGCACCATTTTACCAGTACTGCAAAGAAAAATTGTGACTCTGCACACTTAATTACTTTCATTTGTTTCCATAATTTTTTCTATCTGTTCTATTTAAGCCTGCAGTTGAACCAAAAAGTCCCTGAATTGTTGTCACATCAAGCCATTAGTGACAGCTCTGTCAACTAATAACTTGATGGCTACAGCGAGGGGCTTAGACAAATAACAGTGAATAACAGTTCATTTTGGCAATCTTTAAATGACTCGCGTAGAATAAAGTGATTTTGATGTCTTATCACATTTTAAAGCTTAGATCTGGTTGCGTTTCCCCATGGAACAAGACGTCACAGTACTACCAAGTACCTTCAGAAGCTTGAAAAAATGGCTTTGACAAATGGTATCACTGTGGAGCTTCTTTAAAGACAAGTTCCCTTTCAAACCCGTCGGCAGGTTTGGGGGTTCAGAGGTTGAAGCTGACAACAGAACATCACACACACAGACTCAGTGGCCATTTTATTACCTGTACAACCTTATCAAACACAATTGTTCTGCTTTTATGATGAAGTGTTTTATGCTGCCATAGTGATGTTGTTGACTGCATTATAATGAGAGGTGTTTTCCTGCTCTCATGTTAATGTAAATAGGGAGGACATACAATCTGAAACCAAAAGCCAGTTTAACTGTGACCTCATTAACAAACACAATTTAAACTGCACATTGCCGACAACGATCCTGAACATTATAGACTTCATAAAGAGGTTGAATTTATAGCAGTCGTACTGAATTGCATTTGTTTGCACGGGTGTATCTAACATAGCATAGCATAGCATATTTACATCAAATACTCCTTGACTCACAGCTTGTGGGTGAGTTTAAAAAACGAGACAGCAGCAATCCATGTCAACGCGTCTCTGGTGTGACATGCCTATATGTTTCTGCCCCCATGCCACCCACTTACAAGTCTGCTGGTGTAACATAGAGGCCAGGCATGAATATAATAAATTACACTAGCAATGAAATATTGTAAGACAGACACATTATTCTCCTGAGCTTTCACAAATGAAAAACAGTCCGTGCAATGATATAAACTAGAATACACAGGGGAGAAATGTGAAAGAAAATCTGCCTACTGACTGCAGGTAGCTGTGATTCAAAATATTATAAGAATGATAATACAGAGCTATGGGAGTTAATTGAACTGGCAACACGCCACATGAATATAGACAACACGCTGTGTTGTCTAATCACGAAAGTAAACACCACCCACAGTCAATATTCAGTTACTTAACCTAATTAAAGTAAAATAAATAAACCAAACTGGATTAAAATTATCACACATATCTTGAAACAGGCAGCACAGAAGCTCTGTACAGTTAGCCCAGCTCCAAGGTGGTCAGTTCAGTATCAGACCAAACGTGAAGTACGGTCACAATCTTCTGTCTGTTTTTGTAGAACATTATGATTCTGCAGTGAAGCTGAGCTTTGACCTTTCTGATAAAAAAATGTCATCGCTTCATCATTTTGTCCTGAGTTATGGTCAAAAATTAGTTTTGTGAGATCACAGTGACATTTGACCACCAGATTCGAATCACTTCATCCTTCTATCCACATGAATGTTTGGTGACCAAATGTCTGGAACGACTGGTTCTCAATCACATCAAGAACAGTCTTCCAGCAAACCTGGACCCCCTGCAATTTGCTTACAGGGCAAATCGATCAACAGCAGATGCCATCTCCACCACGCACCACCTCATTCTGTCACACCTGGAAAGGAAGGACACCTGGGCCAGAGTTCTGTTCATCGATTTCAGCTCAGCCTTCAATACAATCATTCCACGGCAGCTGGTGGAAAAGCTGAGGCTGTTACATGTGGAAACTGCTACCTGCAACTGGGTGTTCAGCTTCCTGACCAAGCGGCAGCAGTCAGTGAAGGTGGGCAGGCTTACATCAGGAACCATCTCAGTGAGCACAGGCTCACCTCAAGGGTGTGTCCTGAGCCCACTGCTGTTCAGCCTGCTCACACATGACTGTACAGCTACATCCAACACCAACCACATAGTGAAGTATGCGGACGACACGACAGTGGTTGGACTCATAACTGGAAACAACGATGCTGCTTACAGGAAAGAGGTGGAGCAACTGGCAGCGTGGTGTAGCTCACACAATCTCACCATCAATGTGGAGAAGACCAAAGAGATGGTGATCGATTTCAGGAAGTCTGGAAAAGATCACCATACACATCTCACCATTGATGGAGCTGCTGTTGAAAGGGTCAGCAGTGTGAAGTTCCTGGGGGTGTACCTCGAAGATGACTTGTCCTTCTCCACCAACACTGCTGAGACTGTTAAAAAGGCACAGAAGCGTCTCCACCCCCTTAGGAGACTAAGGAAGGTCGTACTCCCAC
>OMNN01062735.1:0-13695 GCA_900302755.1 Chromis chromis | reverse complement strand
CATTCTCTCTCTACACACAAAAAAACACCTACAGAAAAACAAGCATGAAACCAGAGGAGAAATCACAATTAGACCTCGATTTGTTTCGCTCAACAAGTAGTTGTTTTTCTTTGTAGGTAAAAATTCTTTCCAACTTGTTTCTTCAAATGTTGTTTCAAAAGTGGTAAAAATTCCTAAAAGCCTGGCTCTAGAATAAAACAATGAGCCTTAAAACCCCAACTTCTCAGTTTTACAACCCGTTTATTCCATTATCAAAGCGAGGCGCAACAATTTAGATGAATAATTAAGATTTCCAAAATCTTAATATCTTAATATCCCTGAAGGATTTAATCGCAAGCCGGCCCCTGTCATTGATTCAATTTTCCGAGCAGGCCTCCTAGTTGGCCGTTAGATAGCTATCCTAAGTGAATTCTCCGCTTCTGTTTCCCAGCCTTTGTTAACTGTCTGCTATAATGAGGCTCTGGCTGCTGTGGAGGTCTGGAAGCGCCATCGCAGATGGGAAAGAAGCAACATAAAAGAAATAGGGCAGCAATTAGTGTTTAGCCCAGTTTAAAAGCCCTCCACTTGGCAAGCTGCAGCCCAGCTCCAGTCCAGGATGTGAAACTAAACTGGTGGGCTGGGACTTTGTCTCCTGTTTGTCTCTCCGTTGGCTTAATCAGCACCACTCCGGTGCTACACACAGCCACGCAATGGAGAGGAGGAGACGAGTGACTGAAGATTATTGTACTTTTGAGGAGGTCGAAAGGGAAAAAAGGGGGGAAAAGGGAGGTTGAATTGCATCTTTCATTCATGTTGTCTGGAGACTTTATAAGACCTGTTGATGAAAGAAGTTTGAGTGCACAGAGGAAGAGTTGTGCAGATACAAATAATGTTTCTGGGAAATGACCCCGAACCAGAGCGAGCCTTTATCCCCCTCATGTCAAACGAGGTGGATCTGCCTGGACCAAACAAAATAAAGAGAATCATTTTCAAAACAACCAAATGAGGTTGGTTTTGTTTCATCTGGATGGCTCCACAGCGTGCTCAATCCTGTAAAGAGCTTATACAAACAGACCTACGCTACAGCACAGTGGAGAGAGAACAGAAAACAACGAAGCAAAAGAGGAGAGGAGAACCCCCTCCTCTCTCTTTTTACATTCCACTGGTGAATATGAGCACATGATCTCACATATGCTACACCCCCCCACCACCTCCTCATGCACATACACACACATGGATGTGAGAGCACACAAAAGCACTGTGGGGTGCATCCTGGACCTTCCCAGCCCAACTTCCCAGCCACCCCTATTCAAGCACCCTGCCCTCACCGACTTTCATATAAAACGCCGCCTACACTAAGGCCCACTCAAAGCCCCTTACAGAGCCTCAAACCACCCCTTCCCCCATGTACTCCACCCCCGTCCAGTCAACTCGAGCCTCTGCCCCGAGCGTTGCACTGGCAGGCAGCCTCGGCAGCCGAATGAATGGACCCGAGGCACAGGAACTGAGAGAGAAAGAGGCAGAGGCAGCTCATATCAACAGAATGGTGTCAAATTGATTTGTTCCTCCTGAGCAGCAGCATGAACATGCCATACATATCAATTAAAATCAATTATATTCTACTACGTAATCCAGCTCTACCAGGGGAACATGCCAACGGCCCCAGATGCAGGTGCTAGCTCTTCTTGATGTCTCATTTCTGCTGCTGGACATGCCGCGTTTCTGTCTGGCTTTTAAAATGCACATGAGTATGTCACCCACCCACCACCACAACAGGTACTCTATTCCCCCAGATATCAGTGTGGTAATTATCACACCAGGAGAAGTGTTCCCTCACCAATTATTATTTCTCTCCTATATTATCTACAAAATCAGTGCCGCTGCTTCCCCCTGTTATTAGAGATGGCACTTTCCATATGGCAGAGATATTTACGGCCATTTCAATCAATATTCCATAGACTGAGAGGTCGGATAGACATTACGGTTTCTCGTGAAACATTACAGTAACTCACCCACATGACACTTCAGTCTGTAAAGAACCCAAACCGGTGCCATGCAAAGTGCGTTGTAGTCGAGCTCTTGTGTAATCTATTTTGCAGCAGGGATTTACTTGCTCGGGGCGGTTTACGTTTCATGTAATCACAGGGTTCAAGTCAATCAATATGAAATAATCGTCCGCTAGCAGCGACTGTTTCGGTCCTAAACCGCTTTCAGATCTATCTAGATAGCGCCACAGGCCCGCTCGGCCTCACAATGGAGACATTGAGGCAGCAGCTTCTGAAATGGCTTCACTCTTGATGTGTGGTTTAGATCCGCTGAGCGCTGTTGACACAGTGTGATCATTTTATACTCGGGAGAGAAGGCACATATCATCAAACTGTCAGTATGTTTGCTCCAGAGATATTTGCCACATCTACATTTCTGTCCAGTGAGATCTGAAAACCAGTCGAGAACCATCTCCCAGTTGGAGAAGGTGAGCCGGTCATGGGCCTGTCCTCGTAGCCCACGGCTCAACCCCATCGCTTGTATACATAGCTGGCTTCTGTCAGGCTGTCGCGGGGGCAGATGTTCTTAGGGAGGCCTGACTATAAACACACACACATAAACACACGCCCCGCAGTGTACACACACCGATTTCCTCACATGTCAAACACGGTAAACAAGTCGCCTCGGCGCTAGCACAGGCCACACACACACATAGAGGGACACACGAACAAACACAAGCATCCTGAAATTAAGCAAAACAAGGTCCATCTGGCTCCAGAACTGTTTAGCAAAGCAGGAAGGATTTGACCCTTATTATAGAAAAGGAGGGACAAACTAGCCGACGGGTAGTGGTATTGGATAAACTATAAACTGAATCCAAGTTGCATTTAAACTCCAGACTTGGCAACAGTGGGCCACTGAAAAGCAGAGAGCTCGGTATTTTCCCTCCGGGCTGTTCCCATTAGAGGGACATAAATGACGATGTCAGAGGCAAAAAAGACAGACAGAATATCCTGAATTCCACCCTGCCGAGAACTGCTTTTGTACGTGTGAACACAGACACCCTCTCTCTCTCACAGACAAACACACACTAGCTTCAGTTAGCTCAGTCAACAGGCTGGCATGCAGAGACGATCAGATTCGGCGTGACTCATAACAGTTGCACACAGGCGAGTTATAACACACAAAACACCTCTCACGTTCACCAAACAAGCTCAGTATGCTTGCCCTCTATCACTGTCACATGAAGGGCCAGCATCGCACCATCAGTGCTTGTAATGAGCTAACAAGATGACGCCCAGATGGCCCTGCCACAAGGAGGACAGAAGTGGACGTTGTTACTAGATGGACGCGCTGAAGAGGACCGTCGAGCGAGAGGAGTGTCAGAAGTCATTAGGGAGGAGAAAGAGCATAATCTGTTTCTTCTTATGGCCTCTGTGGTTTTCTGTCGGTGCCGAGCCCATCCCTCTCTAAGAGCAGGGGAGTTAAGCGAGCATGGGTGTATGCGGTTGTGATTGAACGTCATCCACCATATCACTGACAGCGAGAGACTGTTGCTCTCTGGGTCTCCACTTATTCATCCTGGAGCTCTGGGGGACTGAGCTCTTCCAGCTGGTGAGAGAGAAGAGAAGAGAAGAGAAGAGAAGAGAAGAGAAGAGAAGAGAAGAGAAGAGAAGAGAAGAGAAGAGAAGAGAAGACATTTGGCTTGGCGAGACAAGAGATTTTGGGTCAGTTTCAGCCCGAGTTTAGCCCTCATTCTGAGGTTGCTCTGTGACCCAAACACACACACACACACACACACACACACACACACACACACGCACGCACGCACGCACACACACACACACACACAAGCCTCTTTCCTCCTCCCCTAGTTTCTTCTTTGGCCACGACACAACACAACACACACACACAGCCAGCTGCCTCCCATCACTGAGGACCAGCCACAGATGGGCTCTGCATGCTCCGTAAAGATCTCTCCACAGGCCAAGTCTACAGTCACAGCCAAACCCGCCTGGCCCGAGCCCACTGTATGTGTGTGTGCAGATATACATGTGTCCACAGAGGCCTGAGTGGGTGAGAGTGTGTGTGTGTTATCGTGCCAGGACGCCCCAAAACGAGCCAAAGTCGGTGCATGTGTGAGGTGGTGGTGTTGGACCAGAGAAGAGGAATCCCCCGGGACTAAGCGCTGCAGAGCAAAGAGTCAAGAGCTGGACCAGGATGCAAGGCTGCAATCAGCGGCGAGCAGAGCAAGGAGAGGAGAACCCTCCCAGACGGAACAATAGCATCCCTCACACTCACCCGATTGTGTTTCACTCCCACTCGAGGGAGTGGAGGAAGAAACTAGAGAGAGAAGGAATCAGAACCATTATCAAACCTACGCAGCTTGCCTGGGTTGTTACCGCTGGCCATTTTCTGCCCGGTATCTCCGACCTCATCAATAAGCCCTCAGAATGCATTTCTAAGGGGAAGCGGCCCTTTTAATGTTGCTACTCAATCAGATGTACTAATAAACACAAACAAGTGCATGAAATAACACACTGCGAGAGAGAGAGAGTGAGGGACGCCCCACACACACATCATACACGAGTTATTTAAATTCTGTTTGGCTTAGATAGAGCCAGTCATGGTTCAATTCAATTTTTAACAATTGCCCTCCTATCTCAGCATGGCTAAAATTACTTGAGGGATCACACTTTTAGACTGAATAATGAGGCAGAGTGAAAAGCTCATTGAGGATGAGAGTCAGGATACGGTTTAGCCAAAGTTAGCTAATTTCTCAAACTCGTGCTCGGAATGAGTTGGCTCTCAGACGTTTTGCGGGGGGGACGGTTCAGCTCGCCCCGCTCAGCAGTATTTTGGCACCGACACATCTGGGAATCGAATCAGGGAGTGATCAGGCAGAAGAGAATCTCTCAATCGAACCTGACACCCATTACTAATGAGGTTTTTCTTGAAGGAATAGTTTGACATTTTAGGGGAAGCGTGTTTATTTGCTTTCATCTCGAGAAGGAAAATTGACACCACTCTCACATGTGTGCAGTAAAAAAACAAGGTGCTGGAGCACAGAGCTGGTTAGCTTAGCATAAAGGCTAAGGACAGTAGCTTGTCTGGCTCCCCCGGCCGGCAGGTAGCGAAATCTGCCTGTAACACCATAAAGTGTAATTATTTCGCTTCCGCTTTTGTGCCAATTAAATAAATGAGATTTACAGGTGCTGCAAAGTGGATTTCGTCACCTCTGCACAGAGCCACGGCAGCCACTTCTCTCTATTTACAGTCTTTAAGCTAAGCTAAGCCACTTACTGCTGGCTGTGGCTTCAGACATGAGATTCCCATCTTTTTTTTTTCCACTCTCAGCAAGAAAACAAATAAGCATATTTTTCCAAAACATCCAACATTTCCAAAATAAAGTGGATATGCTTGTAAGTGTATTTGTGCCGTCTTCCAAAAAGAGTTGGCTCTCTCGGAAAACAGAAATTAACTGCTTCCAGTTTGAATTTTATGGCAGCAACTTTACGATCAAAGGGGAGCTGAATCGATATTTTATACGTCTGCATGTTGTTAACAGGTGTTAATATGACACAGCTACAGAAAATCTGGAACGCTGAAGACACACCAAAGCCTTCCTGGAGGAACAAAGGGAAGACGTGGCTCACAGAAAGCAAATCAATCAATCTCTGCCAGAAGACGTCTGGCTTTGACAGCACAGTTCTGAACCCAGTAGTAAAAGATAGCACGCAGCAAAGTTCAAAATACTTTCATTGTTCATCTGTCAGTGTGAAAGACAATTGCAAGGGAAAGGGAGGGAAAATACTAACACAATATTTATCTTGTGTCCCCTTTCCCTCCTGACTCGCTTCTTTTTTTTTTAATGTATTCCTGCTATTGTGAGGAGTGCCGCGAGATGGATGGATAGAGGAGTCCGGTGGTGATATGTGTCTGCTACGAGCACAGTGCAGTCACTCACACATTTCCCCCGTCTCCAATCTCAAGCGACGGCAATAATTCAGACACCAACAAACGGCACCGGGGTGTTTTTTTGTGGCATTTCAATTGTCGGTGGTTGGTGGTTTTTTCTTCTGCATTGTTCTTGAAACTGCTTCCCTGGGAAACTGGGAAAGTCAAACAGCTGACGAGATGTCACCTCATGAACTCTCTCCTCAGTTTCACACACTCACAAACAGCCACGTCGGCGATCCGACACACACTCTCTCCCTCTCGCCCATTCTCTTTTTTTCTCCTTGCGCACACAATTCTAAGGATCTCTCATCAGCCGCTTGTCAAGCTCAACGGCACACAGCTCTGTCTAAACAGGCTGCGAGTTGCTGCCTCTCTCATGGACTGACTGTTGCCTTTCAAGCCTGGTGACTCTTGATCATGACATGTGAGCCTTATGATGGTTGCTGGCCTCCTTTTCGTTCACAAGTCACGGTAAAAGCTCCCAGTAAGTCTGAGGGATTTCCGTAGAGTGCGGACACATTCCTCAGAACTTTCATTTAGCCTGCAGCGGTCGAGAGCTGCGGAGAACGTGTGTGGTGCAATAAAACTTCGCTTTAACAGTCATCTCCCTGTAGCAATACCTGTTCACTGTGCAAACCCGGCCTCACACAAGCCTGTTGCGACTGGTCATGCGGTGCTATACGGGGAAGCGTGTATGACCTGAGGAATTATCCAGTGTTCGAACAGGGACGCCTGCATGCATGAACGCACACAAACACACATATTCCTGCATGTGCATTCACGTCGTGCGCACACATGCATTCTTTAAAAGCCGACAGTAGCGAAACAGGAGAGGATAGGCCTCTGTGCGAGCGGCTGACAGAGTGAATTACACGGGGAGCTAAAACACCGGCTTCCTGTCTCACACAACAGCACTGGATGGCTTTCAGATGGATTTCGCCGACTCTTGTACAAACACTGAGTCAATATCGGGGTAATGGCCAATCGTTGAGGAAGAACAATTCACAAGTGATTTAGGGAGAAAATGTGTGTTTAGGGCACTCTGCACCACAGTCTGTCACCCAGCCATAACAAGGGCTCGCTGCCAATAGGTTCCATTCGCAGGGAACCACATGCAGATATGTGAATATAACCCTTAATATGTGCAGAGTCTTGATACAGGCATCGAAAAAGAAATTCCGCTGACAAAAAGCTGGTAGTTCTGTTTCTAGCGCTTCAGAAAGCCATGAAAGCAACAACAAATATGTGTTATGAGCAAACATACAAGTCATTTTAATCCTTCAACACTGATATTTATGTCTGTCGCCAGCTTTCATGACCACAAAGCGTGTTTAATATTTCTCAGCTGCTGTGAGAGCACTGCCACACTACAGATGATTGAGTGCACTAGATTTGGTGTTTCTCCTTCTTTCTCCAGCTGTGTCCATGTACTTCAGGACATATACACGCCGAGAGAGGGCAACAGGGAGGACGAGAGGAGGGGATCGGCGAGGGGGAGGGCGGCTACTGAGGACGTGGTGCCAACCAGAGAGAGGCCCACCGTGCCTCAGTCCCATCTCTCCAGCTGAGGGCTTTGATTCGCCTGATTGTCTCCAATATTGAGACACACAATAAACACAACACTTGGCGGCCATTTGCAATTCTAATCAGTCCCTCTCAACTGGCCTGGACAGCTCTGCTAGAGCCCTCTGGGATATCACTCATCTGACTGCAAAATAATGACACAATCATCGCCATGGCTACGCTCCCGCTACATCCCATGAGCGGCAGCACAGAGAGGATATTAATACACGGGAGTACTCGGAGAACTAAATGAATTAGCCAGGAGATTAGCTAGATACCAGGTTAATGAATGTGCCACGCAGGCAACTTCTCTACCGTCTCGCAACCGGGGTGCGTTCACACCCGCCTCCTTGAAAAAATGACTAGCAGCAAGTAGGCGAGCCAGCAGGTCCACACCTGCTTGTGCAGGGCATGCAGCAACAGGATTTCAATAAACCATCTCCTTACAACATAAAATTCTGACTATGTAAACCTTGATTGATGGCTTCTAGATAAGCCAACAAGTTGCAACCTTCAGCACTATCTGATCCCGACATGCTATAAAGTGTCAATAAACCGGCATGCGGGCTGTGATATGATCATTAAGTCTGTGTTTATGTTGAACTTGTGAAATAGTTTGGTTTCCTGATGTTCGGAATCATAAGTTAATGCAATTTAAGGAGTTGAAGATAAGCGAAAAGATAAGCGGCTTTATCTTTAACAAACTGTCCCGAAATCATACATCTGTGAATTATGAGAGCCCATCTGTTTGCTTCTCCTGAGCTGTTTTCACTGACTTGACAACATGATGGTAATAGATGCTCGCAGATAAATGAGAGCAAAGTGACATGCAATCATCCACGTTTTAGCAGCCTTGATGTATTTGCTTTAACAGTCACCCAGAAGATGAGAAACTCAAATTTATTTCACAAAATAACAGGCACATCTTATGAAACAGGCTATTTGACTTGCAAATCAGTCAGATGATTCATAACGGCGACCATGCTCGCCTGCCCTCGTTTTCTCACAGGCACGAGTGCATGTCTGCATGAGTTCAACCAAATGTGTGAGTGTCGATGCTCGCACGGGCACGTGAATGACAGGCTGTCAGTGAAAGAGATGTTATTATCTGGCTGATGTCTGTGTGAGTTGTGACCGTGGAGGGGGGGGTAAGGGTCACATCACTAGTGGGGAGCTGCTGACACTCTGCGGACAGGAAACATTACTTTATGATTTCCCTCCAGAAGGGAAACACTCTTGTCACAATCTGCAGTGCCACTGTTCGACCTCATTTAGAGGTTATAGCAATACAGCAAAGTGTGTGCGAGTGTGTGTGTGTGTGTGTGTGCAGCACTGATGACAATAGGGGGATCCCGAAACAGGAGATATTTCTTTAAAATAACATAGTGGGGATTTTTTCGCTTTGTCCATGAGGCCTTGAAGACAGGAGTTCTGGTAAACCTCTCCCCTCCCTGTCCTTACCCTTTGACTTTTTTCTGTGTAACAACAATGCAGGGGGGTTTTAGTTCAGTGTCCTGCAGTCGATCTGTTAGGGTGCTGATAAGGGAAGCTGATGGATAGGTTTAATCAGCCAAGCCCAGGGATCAAGACCACGGGACAGATCAATCAAATGCTGTGTGGTTTATAAAAGAAACTGCTTTTATCAGTGTCACAGGGGTCTCCGGCTGTTTTTTTTATATCACTGAAGGAAGAAACCAACAATAGCGCAGTAAACTAAAAATAAAAAATGAATTTTAGGTGTAAAAAGCATTGCACTTATGTGGCTAAAAATAATAACCCAAAAGCTGTGGGAAAAAGTGCAGCAGAAACGAGAAAAAAAAGACATCTGCGATCACTATACAGAGATTGTTAAACTTCTGCGTCGAATTCCTAACAAAGCATAAAGCTAAATGTCCCCGGTCTCTAATATACTAAACACCTCCAGATATAAACTGAAATAAAACTCCATCGAAGCCCCTTCTGAAGCATAAAAACCTAACTGAAACAAGAACCTGCACTGAAATCAAAAAGGAAAACAACAGAAGGACAAAGACAAAAAAACAGAAGAAGCTGAAAACTATCTCCACCAAACAATAGATCTCTATATGAGAGAGGCGCTGTAATAACTAGGACGCAGTGTGTTTTTTTTTTCTCTTTACTCCACAGCTGCCGTCTGTGTCTTAAAAGCAGCTTCTTATCAGAGAATTTGAGTGACAAGTCTATTCTCTGCTTACAATCTCAGCTCATGATTGTAAAAGACAGCTACACATGTCCCATCAAATCCAAGACAAATTAGTTGCTCTTTCTTTCCTCCCTTGGATGAGAGATCTTATCCAGGCGGACATGCTTAAGTTGTCAGTGGGTTTCTAAAACCCATATTGAACAGCATATTGACTGATGCAATCGCGGAGACACACATCATTAGGCTCATTAACAGTGAATGTAAAAGGGGAGGACGGCCTAACTGGTGTAGCGGGAGTCTGTGTCTCCTCTGATAACGCTCGCCTTTAACAAGCAGAGCGCGGGCAAGATGCAGGCTGTCGGTATTAAAATGAAATGTGTGCGTGTGTGATGCGTGTGCTAATAAATAGCTTGTTTGACATGATGCTATTCTCATTCGCGCAGTTTGCTCTGTGATAACCGGGCGGATTGTGGCCTCGTAAAGAAGCTCCATGTGTTGTTTTAGGAAGCCATTACAAACTGGGCCGTCTCCATTACAAGGGCTATCTGATCATTATTACTGCCATCTGTAACACACACTCAAACCCTAATCTGCACAAGCCAACCGCAGCTGACTCCTGAGCGCACACACACATCCATACTACCTTCCGCTGTGTTATGTGTGTGTGTGTGTACATCCAAACGTGACACAGCAGCTGTTCCCTCGTCACATTGCGGCTTTCGGTTCAACACGTTTTTAGTCCAACCTACTTAAGCGCCACTGAGACGAGAGCACCACAATCCCGTTGAAGCCACCGTCTTGCAAGTCTCTCCGTGAAGGCTGAACCCCGGCGCCCGTGCAATGCAATCGCAATCTCCCAGCCAGAACCGCTCGCACCCTTCAAAGGCTCATCACAGGACGCACATCTAATGCAGAGAGATGGCCGGTTAAAGCCTCAGCTAGGCACACCGCTTTGAAGCGACTGCTCCAGCCCCTCCAATAGGAGCCAAATCATTTCCCTTCCATTGTGTGAGAGGTGCACCGGGCGCTCTATTTGGTGGCCACATGTGGGGCGCCTTCAAGGATCACGCCACTCCATTCCAGAGCAAGGCCACTACAGGAAATGAGACTCTCCCGGATGCACAGGGGCTTCTCGACAATAAATATATTCATGCATTCATGTATATTTCAAATAAGAATTTGACTCAGCGCGCATAATGCACATGCGAAGATTCCGACTTTGAGATTCCTGACATGCATGAGGTGCCACAATCAGGAGTGTATAAATAAATCAGAAAATGCAGCAAACAGAGCTACTAAAAGCAGCAACAGAGGCCTGGGCCCGGCGCGAAGAAAAGGGACTCACAGAGGTTTGTCTGCAAAGAAAAGCTTTCATCTCGGAGAGAGACAGCAGAGGAGAAGAGAGGAGTGATGTGGTGGAGGTTTGTGCTGTCATGTTTCACAGTGGGGGGACTTGAGAGACAGACGAGGAGAATTGCTAAAAGTAGTCAAAGTTTTCAGTGCTGGGGGGAAAAAAATGAGACAGCAGAATGTGGAAAGAGCGCCACACATGAAGATTAGCAAGTTAAAATCGCGGCGTCAAATATCATGACACCACATAATCGGAGAAGAAATGTGTGGAAGCATTTTAGGGAGAGAAAAAAAATCACTGGATAAAGTTAAGGTTCTGTTTGCCGCCTTGAATAAACTCAACTGCTTTACAGTAATGTTACAGAGCACGTAATTATAGAGCCTTAGGAGGCAAAAACCACCACGGTAACTCATTAAATCATTGCAGCGCTTTCTGTCTTCTTCTCTGCATAGTTCATAAAGCGAGCCGAGAGGTTTAGGATATTGTGTTTGCTTTAGCAGACCTTCACTCCTATTTCCAATATCGGAGAGATGAGAGGCTTCCATGGCCAAGCACATCATGGGGGAGAATAAACACACACCTAATGGGAAACATGTGTGTGGGAGATGAAACGGCCTCCCTCATATGAATGGGATGAAATATAGACCTGCGTCCTGCCGAGCTCCAATCATGGCCGTAAGAACTCGGCGTGGAGGGGAAACGGCAGACCCCCGACGGGCTCCACGCACACACAAGCTGCCAATATGGCCTTTCGGGAGCGGATTCATGTGGAGGCCAGAGTCTGACAGTGACATCTCCATTCACTCTTGAATTCTTTTTCCCTTCCCAACATGCATGGACACACACACACACAGTGACACATGCACACACACAGGGCCAGAGGCCATGGGAGGAGGAGCAGCACCAGGGCATAAAAAAGCCTTTCTCCCTGCCGTGGGTCTCTGTGGGGTTTAGCATGGCATTATGGGAAGATTAGACTTTAGAGTGCTTTACTATCTGATGTCATTGTTGGTTTTACGTTGTCTGGTTGGCTTGTGGAACTCGGACCTGATGGCAGGCACATTTCTGTCCAAACAAAATGCTCAGGGTTGCAGTTGTGATTGATTGCAGGTTCCTATTGTATCTGTCTGGTATGGCTCTATTGGAAGAAGAATTAGCCAGACAAAAACTCATGGAAAACGCTCCACATTTGACTCCATCAATCAAGTCAGCAATCAAAATAATTCAATTAAGAGACTTAAATCCCGCTGGCTTACGAGTCCCTGCTCCAATAGCCCAGAGACAAACTCAATTTACTGACAATCCATACATGATAGCATTAACTCCACTTTAAGGCTCAAATCTTTTTCCATTACTTACATTTTCTAAATATCAAGGGAAATTCAAAGGAAATAGCTGAGTTATACTGTTTACTTAGGGAGAGGACAACTTGGAAGAAATTAAATAAACAAGAACAACTTCAAATGCATAATGAAATTGCAGACAGGCGGTCCAGACAACTAAACTAATTTGCAAGTTGTTTAGAGGAAGGACGTCTTTGGAAAACAAGAAACTTTACAAATGTTTTTTTATAGCTCTGGTAAATGGCCGTGCATCAGAGATGCAGGATTGGGGACAGACTGGGAGAAGGAGGTTACTGAATATGTGTGTAATTGTCTTTTTCCCCCCGTTTCCGAGGTGTGAAAGGGAATGCAGGGTTGCACTGGGGTGTCCCAGGGAGAGGCGATTGAAGCGTCAGTCACAGCTGCCACACAGAGCCCCGGCGCGCACCAAATCCCAGGCCCGGCCTTTGCGAGCGGAGGGGCCGGGGCCGGGCCTGGGAGCAGCAGGAGTCCCATAGGCCTTTTCTTCCAGCTCCTCTCACCAGCACAAGGGGGACCAGGATCACGCTGGGAGTTTGCTTAGAAAAGGCTGAGCCAAGGCTTGGCAGAATGGGTTAACGGAGGCACGCTCACACACAAACTCAAATGCTTTTTGGGGCTGTCTGTCTTGCCTGTGGGCATGGTGGGAAAAAAGACTGAAGCTGGAGAGTAAAAAAAAAAGAAGAAAAAAAAGAAAATCAAGATAAATCGAACTTCCAGTTAACATCTGCAAATTTGGGGCACACAATTGCACAGACACACACGGAAAGAGAGAGAGAGATAGTGAGGAAGAAAAGGGACCGCTCAAACTAGATTACTGGAGAAATGAGTGGTTTTTGCTCGATGCCTGGGGAGCCTAATAGTGGCAAAGTCCCGAGGATTATACACTGTGCCATTTCCATGCTCCCCCTAATAGTCTCCATGTCCTGCCTCTGTATGCCATAGATGGATTATGATGCTTTATAATTAACGTGGGGGGAGGGGGGGCTGGTACAGACCGCCCATCTGCCACGCTGACACACTTACGGGGGGTATCCCTTGGGAAAAAGAGGACTGCTACCACACTATTCCATTACTTTATCATTCTATCATTCTATTATCCTACCACTCGATTCAATTACCCTGTCACTCCATTAGTGTACTCATAACAGTGAACAAAGAGCTCCATGATGATCATTAATGATATGTTCAGAGTTGGTCGGCTGCGGTCATGCTTCATCCAGTCTCCTCTTGTAAAAACATTATCTGTGACAAAAGTAAAGCTCACTTTGGTTCCACTTGAGAGAATCCACAGGTAAACGGAAACGTTCAACAAGAGCCACAGGAAATGTATA
>OMNN01062734.1:0-25036 GCA_900302755.1 Chromis chromis | reverse complement strand
CGACAGCCCTACTAGAAAATATTGTCAGTTTGTTATAACAAGTCAAAGAAAGACAGATTGTACTAGAATACCATGCAGACAACCTTTTAGACCTTCTAAAACCTTCTGAAATTGCTCAAACATTGTGTGTGTGTATATGACAGTGACAGTGACAGATCTCTCAGAGATGAATATGTCAAAATATCCAAACTCTGGCAAACAAATCAAACTGTCTTGACATCCACAAATAGTTACTGAGAATTTTTTTTTGCATTGTAAACCGGCCCCTTTAAGGTCGGAATGAGAGAAGTTATTTTAAATTACAGAGTATAAATCATATAATACAATAATTACTTTGCTGACTGAATATGTTTATCTTGGGTTATTTATTACCAAGAGTCATCAGTCTTATCTTCGCACTTCAGTAATAACCACAGAGCAACATTTTTCCTCTGCCGTCTAAACATGGCTTCCCACCAAATTCTTCAAGTCCCCTCAGTGGGCGGGGTTTTCCCAGAGGTTGGCCTACGCCGGGCCCTGATTGGCTGACGGAGACAGTTGAGATGAGTGACAGTCTGTCAGAGGGGATCCATCGGGGGACAATGTGCCCACTGAGAGGCTCAGAGGTCAGCTTGCTAACAACGGCTCCACTGGTGAAGTTTGTTTTCTCGGGAGGAGCCACCCTTTCATGTGTGCCACTCATTATCAGAGCTTGTGCCCCCTGCTGCCCCAAACAAGGCTGTCTGTGTGCACAGTGTGTGTGTGTGTGTGTGTGTGTGTGTGTGTGTGTGTGTGTGTGTGTGTGTGTGTGTGTGTGTGTGTGTGTGTGTGTGTGTGTGTGTGTGTGTGTGTGTGTGTGTGTGTGAGTGTGTGTGTATTTTACCGAAAAACCTCTTTATATCTTGCGGTGACCCTGTTTTGCCAGAACTGGAGCGCGTACAATTGGGAATCCGACTCAGGTTGAGCAGAGCTGATCGAGGCTCGTCTGTGTTTGGTTTGGCATCAGAGAAGGGCAGGATGGACGGTTTTATCTGGACAACCTCTATCACTTTCTGTAGTTTTACTCTTGCTTTCCCAGGCCTATAATAACCATAGCCAGCATCTTTTCAGCTATTTCCAGCTGTCTGAGCTCCAAGCTTTTACATAATCGGTGTTGCAAAAGAACGTACATTTTGAAAAACCCCAAACAGATATGGAATAGTTCCTGGAATGTGGCTACCATGGAGGGGGGGTGTCATCAGGGCTAGATTTTTAGGAGCTGCCGGAGAGCAGTAAAAATCAGGAGAAACAGTGGATGTCCTGTGGAGGAACAGACGAGTGAAGATCAATTGCTTGGAGATAGAGGAGTGTTATTTTGAGCAGAAGCCAAACAGACACAGGCCTTTTGTATTACAGATTAGAGACGGAGTGAGCCTGTGTGAATTCGTGCAGCTTGTGCAGAGATGCTGTGTGCATGTCTATGTGCAAACACTGCATGCGTGAGTGAAGATATGTGCATACATTTCTCTGCATGTGCATGTGTATGCGACCGTTCTGCTGCGTGCACTGATCAGACGTGGCCTTTTCTCCCGAGAAGAAAGCGGCTCACTGTCCTCATGATGTCCTGGGTCTAAAGTCTGGCCTGGTCTGAAACTGGGCTCGCATGGCTGGAGCTCTGTGTCTCTGTGTGCTGAAGTCGGGCCTTGTTCCCAGCTGTTTGTTCAGCTGGCCCACCAGCGGGGACACCAGGGACTCAAAACCCCCCTCTCAGGCCCGGTCGGACACCTCCACCGCTGCACCCACCCAGGTCACCAACCTCCTGACCCCCTCACCCGGGGGGTTATTTGCTCCGAGGCCATCGTTTAAGAAGGCTGTTTTGTTCGGCCCTCATTGGGTCCACAGTCTCCGCTTAGGCTCTTGTCATCAGTGCCATTGATCTGCTCTAAATGAGCTGATTAGGGGGCCTGCAGTTTGTCCTGTTGAGTGGGCCGGCCTAAGCTGGGCTGAGCATGGAAGGACGAGGAGGGGGTTATAGGGATGAGGGACAGGGGTCAGAGTGCACACAGTGCAAACACAGTTGGGCATTCACGCTCAAATATGCAACATGAAATTAGTGGTTGTTTGAAGAGGATTGGATCAAGACCGTTTGGTTGTGTTTGTTATGTCAGTTCCAACCCCTGTGGCTTTGGTGATGCTGCAGCACTCAGATCAGTGTTGTCTCTGACTGCACTCTCTTTGATTTTCACTAATGGACATCATAGACTCCTTTCACTTTGTCCTGTTGCTTTGTCAAGCCTCTTATGTGTGGGACAGCTTCCTTTTGCAGCCACAAAGGTTGCATGAAGGTTTAGTGTTCATGCATACCTACAATAGGTTCAGCTTTAGGGTGTCTTTCTGCTTTAATGATCACACAACTAAAAAAATAATGCATGAGCTGATTTTTGTGTGTCAGCTATAGTTCATTTTGTCACTTCAATGCAAAACTGCACCAACAGATGAAAAACAGGTACTTTTTGAGAACAACTGAAGCATTAATGGTTCAGCTAATAAAAACGCTCACTTAATCAAAGCAAGCATCTATCATCTTTGACATTAGTGAGCTTAATGTGTGGGCGTTAAACTAATGTTATCCTACTTCTCTCTGTTTCAGCTGCAAACGTCTCATTATCTGCAAAAAAGAAAAACTCCCCTTAATCCGGGAATGACCTGGTGAACTCGCTGTGTTTTCCCCTTAGTTCACTTTCTTTGCAGAAACTAATCCATCATTAACAGCTGTATGAGAATGTTCATTCTTCTCGCTGATTCAATGTACAAAACGTGAAAGTAGAAAGTAAGAACAGTGTTGTTTTTAACAAGATCTGATCGGCCCAAATCTCAAGAGAGCAAAATACTTCACTGCTAATGCATCTCAGCTGTTGATTTCACTCGTCTGCATCCCAGTATGCAAAGTGCATCTGGCTACTGGAGCCATTTTGCAGAGGTGAGGTTGGATCTTGTTCCCACCGTGTGTCCAGACCACTTCCTCTGAAGGGTCTCGGTGTGTTTGGTTTGATCCGAGTGTGATTCCTGTGTCCAGATTTGACAAATTATTGGTACCAGGGGGGAAAATAAACCATAATCAAACCAAATATTCAACGAAAAAGAGGACAGAGCTGCAGAATCTTAAGGATTCTAACATTGATATTCCTCCTAAACCTGCATCCTTTATACCTGCTGCACTGTATGTCTGTCTGAGTGCATGCATATGTGTCCTTTTACACTGATGCATTCCTATTTGTTAGCATTCCCCTCTATTTGTCAGCCAAAGGGGGCCTTATAATTACAGTCTTAGTGTAATCTAATACTCCCACCACTCCCTGTATAAACCAAGAGTCCTCCCTCTCCTCGGTCAGAGATTAAGGACGAGGCCCTGCTACGAGGCCCTGCTGAATGAGCTGCACATTACTTTGAGGCGTCCTTAACACTTGTCAAGGGAGGCATCAATAATATCAGAGGATTGGGGTTTGTCTAAGACCCCGAGATAAGGAGACGGGCCGGTTAATGACAGACAAAGAGGGGTTACCTGCTATTACTTACACAATTTGTCGTGGAAGTATAAACAGAGAAGCAGTGGTTTGAGGTAATGAACAGTATTATATATCGGCGTTATGTGGACACATGGTGCGCATGCGTGGTTAGGGGCTCTCGTCGTATATCTGAAAGAGCCCAGAAGCTACAATGAGGCCTTTGTTTTCTTGCTTGTTTACTGCAAGCTTATATTTTCCACAATTTGAGCTGGTTTATGGTGTGAAAACATTTCTTCCAGTGGCATAGTGAAACTGCCAAATGCATCGGAACTATGTCATGTAATTACCCGGTGAAAATGAAGCCGTCTTCTCTGGACAAAGTTCCCGTTTTTTTTTAAAGCTACATGTCGACCCCGGTGCTATGCTATGTCACAGGTCAAAGTTTACAGGGTTAGAGCGGACACTGTGTCCTCACATCCGTCTTCGTTCATTAGAGGTCTGGAAATACTCAGTGGCCAGACCTCCTCCTTCTCTCTCTCTTTTAAAAACTATCTGTCCATTTCTGATAAACAGCTGCATCAAAAGAGAGGCTTTAGCAGTGTCAACACAGAGCTGCCTGACATGATCCACCAGTGAGACGCTCTCTACAGTAAACAGCACCCCTTTGCTCAAAGATGTTATCTCTGTGATGACAAAAAGATTGAAATCGTGAAATGAGTCACGTAGATTTTCACTTGCAGTTTGTTAATTTTGGAGGCTTTAAGCACATTTTGATGATACATTTGTTAGTTTACTGGAGTGATTTAGCTTTGCAACACAATCCGTCAAGTTAGCACACTTAAACCCTTTGTGATTATAATAAGGTGTGGATAAAAAGAATCAGATTATTGCGAGTAGTAAGAAGCAAGTCTTCTACTTGTTTCCCATGTCAGACTGAAGTAAAGAGACGAGACTAAGCCTTAAAGGTATCCAACAGGTATAACTGCCCCTATCTTTGTTGTATTTCAATACAACTCCAAACGGTGTCAGTGCTGTTTTAAACTAGACTATACAGCTCTATATTTTGTGCATCAGCGTCTGTTTCACTTCGAACACTGTTGTGCTTGTAATGTTAAGATAAGATGATTATATTGTGTAATCTGGGTAATATTTTGCCAAAAGATGTCATAAACATAATACTTTTCATTTGTACAAGGAGTTCATCACAGCCTATAAATCTGTTTCATCTCAGCGACCTTATCGCGAGAATTATCACAGGAACAAAGGAAGAACTGAGGTGATGTTATAAAATGTGAATAAGGAGGAGGTTGGGGAGGATGGACGAGCCAACAAAACATTGGACACAGGAGACCTGTTTAGAATTGATACTCAATGTTTCATTTAACCGTGACTGTTGCATTACCTTAATTTTGTGTTTATTATGGTAAGAATGACAATGAAGGTCCTCTATTTTCTTTCAATACACCTAACCAAGATGCTATTCTACATAAAAGAGATTTAAAAACTGCATAAAAGTCTATATATGGTGCATCACCTCGATATCTTACCTGGTAGAGTGCACACCCCTGGTACCAAGACCATAATCCCCACCACAGCAGCCTGGTTTGAACTCCACTTCATTCTTCAGCAAGAGTTTAAGGAGGCTATCAGAGTTAATATCTGTAGCTAATGTTAGCCTCAAGGGTGAGAATGTTTAGCAGTGTTTCGCAACAGGCGGGCACTCCAGTGATAATTGTAGCTATCCTGATTTGAACTCGTACATATGTGAGCAGTTCAGAGGTGAAAAACTGGATCTGTGAACACTTCACATTATCAAATAATCTGGGACAAACACCAGTGTACACCAACATTTCTTCTCCGATTGTCGGGAGCTACGAAACGCAGGTAAATTGAGCAGAAAGTCTTGGAGTGTGAGTCAGCTTTAGCCCTTCATATCTACATTGGGAGTGGGTCCTCCTACACAGAGCCCGCCATGTTGTGCTGCCATATTTCTACAGTAGCCCAAGACGGACAAACCAAACACTGGCTCTAGAGAAGGCACTTTAATATTTTTATATTTAATTGGCGGCCACCACAGGTTCTCTTACACCTTTGGAAATGGAAGGATATTCAGCTGATTGCAATCTGCACCCCCTATGGTACGTGGCACTTCAACACTTTCCATTAATTGTCAACGTGAGACGCACTGCAATGCATTCTGGTAGCGTCACAATGCATTTTGAGAGATGGTGTGATTCTTGGCTACTTTTTGCAAACAAGAAGTGTCGAGCGTGGTCTTACACATCGCGAAACTTTCAAAAAACTTTAAAATTACTGTTGTTAATCTAAAATGAGGACAGATTCAGCAACTGCATGGCTTATTTCTCGTCTCAGTTGTTTTCAGGAACACATTTCACTGAACTGAACTGTAAAAGAGAAAGTTTCCAAGCAAACCACCGTGTTGATCAGGTTTGAAATCCAAGAGCGTCGTCCAATCAGATGCAACCAATGTTTGCCAGGCCTGTGTTGATTCCTGTTAAAGAACAGTTGTTAATTATCTATCAGCACACTGCCAAGTTGTACGCCCTTCAACTGTTTAGTGTTGGAAAGCGGGGCATGATCCCTTGCATGTAAAAATGCCTCTGTGGGCACTTACCATTACTGCTAGATGCCACTGAATCCTGCACATTGGACCTTTTAATACCACAAATGCAAAGAATAAAATATTATACAGATTGCCAGAAGTATCTGTACATTCTTTGTTAAGGAACAAATTATATTTTATAGCTAAGGAGTAATCCATAATGCTGCACAAACAACTTTAGCAGTTGCTCCACTGTTACTGTGGACATCCAATCCTGCCTGATACATGCGTAAGTGTGTAACAGCTGCTGTGGAAATAAGATCAAATACAGATCCTGTTTTCTGAGATATCAAAGCAGTCCTCTTAACCCACTAAATGCAAACTTTACTATCATGTCCTTTCAGTGCAACTTGCTGAAACATGATCATTCCTGTCATGTGGCTCCCACTATAGAGAACCTACTGGTTTCCGATCTGCGGTTCAGAAAGGCGGCCTATATGGATGCGTTAAACTCAGTTCAAGTGAGACCAAACCAGATTGAACGAGACACTTGACCAAACCCGACCAGACACAACACATGTGAGGGGACTGTCCCTCTTCCTCCCCAAGGTTGTTATCAGAACAATGACATCACTGTAGTTTTGTCTGTCTGTGACATTCGCAAATCTGTGATGAGGTTTCGAGACAGAAGAGAGAGCTGAGCAGCGACGAAGGGGGAAATTAGACAGAGAGAGAAAGATGGAGATGGAAAGAAAGATGCATTGACAGAGACAGCCACAGTTTGTGAGAGAGAGAGAGAGAGAAGGAAGAAGAGAGAAAAGCCTCGAGCAGCGGCTTGGCTGAACTCGCCGTGAACCTCGGCAGATTTATTTTCTCCGGAGCCTGTTGCTCGCTCAAAGGGGGCCAGATTTACATGCCTCTCCCTGGGCTGCTGTGAAGCTCGGCTGGGGGAGCTGAGGATGGGATAAGTGGGCTGAGGGGACGGGATGGAGGCTTTGCGAAGGTTACAGAGGTGACATGAGGTGGGAGTCCCATTATTTGCTGTTTAACAATCTCACCCCTTAAGTTTCACGTGCCGTGGTGCAGCATTCCTACTTACCAGCTCGCCATCCTAATTCGAAACACTCCCTCCATTAACTGGGGTGTTTCATTTAAAACCCTGTCACTCGTATTGACAAGGCTGGTGTGAGCCGATGGATCCCTGCTCTCACAGTTCACTCCCTGCATCCTCCGCAGTGACATGTGTTTGTGTTTTGCTCTCCTAAGATAAAGGTTATGTCATTTCTTCGACATGGTCTGACTCGTCCAAGCAGTAACAGAATGTTCTGTACGCAAAACAGCTGACGTCCGCAGACATGTGCACAAATACAGGTGCTTGTGGAGTGATGTCTCAACAGACCCAGCATTATATTACAGTAAAAAAGAAGGAAATCCAGAGTGTAAATGCTATTTAAGAGGAATTTTGGCATTTTATTGTCTAAAAGCCCCATTTTCTTCGACGTTTGGCTCCGCAGAGACAACGTGACACCATGCTGAGATGCCCTTTTTAAAATACAGGTTTAATAACAGACGTTTTCCATGCATCCCAAACTTTATTTACAGGCTCTGTAATGCTAGCTTTTATTAGCTCATACGCTGGCAGAGCAACTTTCATTCGAATGAACGGCTGCCATCTTGACGTCTGGTATCCAGTTCTCATAATGCATTAATGGGTTTACCACCCACGGCATTTGGTCAGTTTCTTTTTTAGAGCCAGATAATCTAAATCAGGGCAGTGGGAAGAATCCTGGGTAAAGCCGAGGGAACAACAACTGACTAAGATGTGCTCTGATTGCGGCTGTATTTAGGTTTGAGCATCGGTATAGATTTCAGTGGAGTGCAGGGAACATTTTTCCCTCAATGCATGCATTTGTTCAATAAAAACTTGAAAAAAGCACAACATTTTTCCATTTAAACGTCACTATAACTTTGCAAATAGATAAAACAGTGCCTTGGACAGCACTGGGGTTTTTTTGTACTTGCTGAATATGAATTATGAGCTCATACAACCACATAATCCATCGTGGACAACATAATTCTATCCATATATATCCTATTATATCTGGAAATGTCACCTGGTGCCTGAATATGGTGTTTTCTTTACATAAATAAAGACATTTCCACCATAAATCCAAGCAGAAAACTTCACCAGAACGCAGGAAATGAAGTGTTCGACACCCCCAGACCCCCTGCTCGATGTATCCAACCCCTGCAATTTTCACATGAAACCCGCGCCAATGTGTGTGAGGCCAATAAACCGCTTAAGAATTTTGAAAATGCTGTCAAAACACACATTAGAGGAAGTGAAATTAATGTTCAAAACCCTATAATTTCTCAAGAAAATGAATCACTTTGTTTTGCAAGGGAGGCATCGTGAAGCCAGAAGCAACAAGGCCATTAGAGGAACTACAAGCAAAGCTATTATGACACTGGTGGCAACTTTTAAACAGCAGTAGATGCACGACGTGGGAAGGTTTTTACGCTTAAATACGCTATCAACGCCTCTTTGAAACAATACTCATGTAATGCATTAACTTATTTTCCCTTTAGGGCAAACAAAGGAGTTAACATATAATGCCTTGGAACAGTAACAGCTGTTCATTTTGCATCCAAAAGTCGACTTCACCCTAATTTAAAAAGGATTTCCGCTTTTCCTCCAGTTGTATTTCATGCACTGTAATCGTAGAGGATAATACCGTATGCGAGCTCACACTGGAGCCCGCTGAGGAAGGGGGGAATTAACTAGCTGTCCTGCACCTCTGACTCAACTCTCTGTGAACTGCCTGTGGAACCAGGGGTCAGCGACTCCGGGCTTCATATCATTTTTCCCTCCCACCACTCCGCTGTTTTTGCTCGGGGTGAGTTTTAGGAGGGCTGGGGAGGCTCTGCAGCCCCGTGATCCCAGGACTGGCTCTGTCTGACAGGCAAACGCTCCACACGCCTGTAGGATCGGTCCAGCTGTGACCCGGAGAGTGAGGAGGTGTGAGGGTGAAAGGCCAGACAAGACATCGGTGCAAAGTATTAGACCACTACCCTGTTAACCCAATCTGGATTCATCTTTTTTTTTTTTAAGTAAAGTGTTATAGGATGACATAAAAGTATCTAGTTATTGCTACAAGATGTTTTTGTGCAAGTTCTGTTCTCCAAAAAATCAGGTAGTTCCGTATGTGGAGGAACTCTTGATTGCACTCGTGGTGCAAACTTGCTAAATGCACAGTTTTACTTCTCCAAACACACAAAGTACACAAACACTCAGCTCATCGCAACGCTTTAGCGTGCTGAATCGGCTGAATAAGTGATGATTTGTACAGCCGTGATTTTTAGTGTCTGGCGTGAATTTGAAAACAGGGAAGCTGGGAGGTAGTTAGTCAATGATTAGATGCAACTTCATTCTGAAGACCCACGCATTTCCATATCCACAGCACAACGAGCTGTAAACACAAATTAGTTTCATTATCAGCCATGAAGTTAATATAACAAACAAAGAATCAATCCTAGTCCAATATTTGCTTTCCTGTTTTGCTTCACCCCATATCCTGAAGAATATATTTTACTCCTTAGCATGTTACCAGCTAGTTGCTAACTTTGTCAGTCTAGTTTAGCAGCCGATTGCTGTGTCTGGAAGCAATACTGATGAGATTAGTGAGACTAAACCAAAGCATACAACTTGCAAGCCTGAAAACAGAAAAATTGAGGGGAGGTGCACAGTCATTTTTAGGGATTTAGTGGATTTATTGTCATATGTTGCAATAACAAGCTATCAGTGCAATGAAATTCTTACTTTTCTGTGTTTTTAACTTGTGTCGTGATTAAATTATTTACAGAATACATATACATTTTGACATATTCATTACTCAGACATACTGGGGTCAACAAATGAATATACAATAACAGTGAAAAAGGTGTTGTACAGGGGATAGAACTGTACAAAAATGCATGTGCAATATTTCTGGTGCAGAAAAGTTGCAAAGTACAGTGAAAAAACAGTGTAAGAAAGGTCATCGATTCATCCATCCATTATCTATACACCGCTTAATCCTCTGTAGGGTCGCGGGGGGGCTGGAGCCTATCCCAGTCGACTCGGGCGAAGGCAGGGGACACCCTGGACAGGTCGCCAGTCAATAACAGGGCTACACATAGAGACAGACAACCAAGCACACTCACATTCACACCTGCAGACAATTTAGAATAATCAATTACCCTCAGATTGTTTTAAGACTGTGGGAGGAAGCCGGAGAACTTGGTGAAAACCCACACTGCACAAGGAGAACATGCAAACTCCACACAGAAAGACCCCAGGCGTCCTAACCGGGACGCGAACCGGGGATCTTCTAGCTGTGAGGCAACGGTGCTAACAACCGAGCCACAGTGCAGCCCACTCACAGAGGTCAACATGTGCAAAAAATAGACTCATAATGCAGTTCTTGGGTTGGTTTCTGTGGACTTGTGACTGTGAGCTTCCACATTATAGATTTGAACCAATGTTGATATAAAAATATTAAGTAGTGCAGCTTTAAGTTTTAGCATGTTTTGTCTTAGTAATAGCTAACTAAGGGGAAAAACAACTACTTGTCTTTATTTCAAGGGAAAGAAAGGGGTAAAATAGATGTTAAGGGTTTAAGCATTAATTAATAACACATTATTACAACAACACATTATTACTGACTCTTAAACTCATTTAAACCACATGCATACTGCACTCACATTACAAGACACAAGCGTAAGACATACATGCACATTTCAAGACAGTGCAGTAACCCTTTTTTTTTTTTTGTCAGGCTGGTGCTCTTATCATAACTACACACACAACCTCACACACTCCAACACACTCCAGGCTAGAGTAGGAGGAGCAGATCAAAGAAATGTGGTTAAAAAAGAACACCCAGGGACACCCACCTCCACATAAACAGGGGATCTCCTTACCAAAAACAAAGAGGCCTGAGCAGCCAGCCCACATCCAGCGGAACAGGGCGGGGAGAGAGGGGCTTCAGAAAGAAAAAAAAAAAGGAGGGGAGAGGAGGGATCAAAAAAACAAGTTACATGGGCGGAAAGGTAGAGCAGAATCATTCATTACTGTAATTACAACCTGAGCCCACTTACTCTTTCATTCAGCAGCAGGAGAGGTGAGAAGAAAAGAGGGACAGGAGAGATTAAACCGGCCCACAGAGGTGTTAACCACACACTGGGAGATAGCTTTACTTTCTTCAAGTGATGAGCACTCATAACACACACGCGCATAGACACATAAAGAGACGAGAACACACACTACACACACTGCAGGGGATCCTTAATCAGTTAGAGCGATGCGGTCAGTAAATGAAGCGAGCTATGAAAGGCCTAAGTGTCTTCATCACACCATTTATTTCCCCTCCCTGCTTTGAGTCACGCTGTCTTTCTCCACCTCACTTTACTCATTAGACCTCTAAAGCAAAATAGTGTTTGACTTGCAGATAAACATTTCTCACTGTGTTGTTTTTGTCCTTGGTTTATAATCAGGGCAGCTCATTGGTTTGTTTAAAGGAATAGTTCAACATTCTAGGACTGTCTTACTTGTCTGTGAAATATACATTTATCAACGTTTTTATGATAACAATGGATTAAATCACTATAAATCAAGTATTTTTGCATCTTTCAGCTCATTGTTTTGGTGGTAGGCCCACAACTTTACTGTTTATATTCACTTTCAGTGCTCTTACCTAATTGTATAGTACCTGAATAGCACCAAATGGCAGACAGACAAAGTTAATGACTTCCTGGTTGACATTGTGGAGCTGAAGAGCCACATGGTGGAGACCAAAAATGGAACTAAAACATAATGAATATTGGACTTACATTCATGAGGTGGTCAGAAACACAACTCCAAATCAATGCTAATGTTGTAAAATGTCTGTTTGATGTATAAATAAGTGAAGGTTTGTCAGTGTTGTTTACAGCTTCGTTTCTGGGTGTTTTTTTTGACATTTTTGCTCAAAGTATGCAAATTTTTCACTGCAATATAAAGTCCTGCACCTTTATTAAAACAGCACAACCATAGTTGGAAGTAGAAAGAACTCAAAAATGTCTATTCTGAAACATAACAAAGGTATAGAGAGAAAAGTTGAATTTCTTTGATTATTTATTGAACAAAAATGAAAAATGCCTGGAATTAACATGTGCAACATTTTTCCAAAGGCCCATAGGTGTTATCAGTACTGGGAAAAAACTCGATAACTGTCGATAACTCGACATACTATTGATATTTTACTACATACGTATTACTTCTTACATTTTTAACTTGTTTCTATGCTTACTACTCTGTTCTGAGTAAACACAGCCTGCACTTCAGCCGAGCACAGTTAAAAGGTTGCTGAATTTTTCCGATGCTATGGTTGATCACAGCTTAATCACTCATGGCTTCACGGTTGCGCCTCGAAATGCAGAATTTTTTCTTTCTTTCTTTCTTCTGTTTTTTTTTTTTTTTTTTTTTTACAGAAAAATGGTTAACAGAAAACAATATTTTCAAACAATATTAGTTATTTGTTGTGATTTTGATTATCATATTCTTTAGCTGGAATTTGGTTAAGTGTTCCGATTAAGTGAACATCACAGATCAGTGGTTCAAAAGCAGTCGGAAAGTTGAAATTCTTTCTGTTTTTACAGTTTCTGGCTCTGATAAATGGTGTAATGTTGGCTAGTTTTAAATATAGCATGCCTTTCAAACCAGCTGGGGGCTTGGTTAGATTAGCTTAGCACAAAAACAGCAAGCTAGCTCTATCGAAAGGTACCAGCACCTCTAAAGTTCATTTGTATTATCATCTTGTTTGTTTAATCTAAAGTGTACAGATAGGCTAGAATAACAATTCCTTTATGTGTTTTTTTTTTGTTTTTGTTTTTTTTTAAGGTCATTTTATTCGTCAAACAACGTCAATTTTACACCATGATGACCTTTTTTAGTTCCCTTGAATTTGAAATGACGCTACTTAAGCGGCTGCTCTTTGGCCACTGAACTTTTCCTGCTTCTGTTTGTGGAATAAGTTGACTCACTTTGTGACGGCTTCCAGTCTCTTGTTCTTTTACTGCCTCCCCTCAATGTGTTTACCTTGCTCTCATCGGTGTGTCCCACAGGACTCCTTAAACACTGCCCTGTGTGATTCCTCTGGGGAAAGGCAGGAAGAGAAACAGTAGCCTGATGAGACTGGAGGACAACAACAACAACAACAATGCCAGGAAAGTTCACCTGCCGAGCCACATTCTGCTGTGGTTTCAGCTGAAGCTGTTTCCAGTCATTCAGGAGACCTACAGGTGTTTAATTCGTGTCAGGAAATAAGCCTCTGGCATCTTGCAGCATTCATTGAGAAATATGATCCTGTAAATGCATAGGAAAGTACGTAAGCCGGCTGATACTGCGCATATACGTGTATATGCTTGTGAGGATGTTTGTAGGTGTGTATGAGGTCTTTTTTGTGCTTTGTGTGTGGTTTGTGCTGTGTATGTGGTCCTTTTATCTGTTCCTGGAAAGGCTAGAGACAGATAACATCACATTATAGTTTAAAATTTCCATTTATTGTTTGATATACTCACAGAGGAGACAGCTTGGTTGTTGTTTTTTGTCCATTATATGTGTTTTGTTTGAGGTCATGAGTGTCAGACTCAAGCAAAGATCTGAAAACGTCATTAGTACACAGAGTGAATCTCAGTTCTCAAACAGCGCAGATGCAGAACACAAGTGACACCTAGTGGACGGGAATAATGCAGCACTGTGGCTGAGAAGTGCAAATCACAGCAGAAAGGCTGTTTAAGGCCTTGTTTGCTGTTTCAGTGACTGCTAACTCCTGACCTGAGCAATAAGTCTCACCTCTTGGAACATCATCCCCTTACATGATTGTTTTATTACACCATATGCCCTGGTTGACCTGTATTCCCCTTCAAGATTCTGGCTTCAGTGCAGTAAAAATATAGTATACTTTAATAATAATTAATAATTGGGTTTTTAAATGTGGAACAACACATGCCACATAGTAATAGACTACAAAACAGAAACCTCTGTTCAGTCATATATTTACTGTATATAGCGCATATTCTAATTCAGGGTATCTGCTGGGTTCATGAGGTTAAACTAAAACCTTTTTAAGACTTTTCTAATAGCATTGAACACACAGTTTCTTACCTTTTTTCAAAATGATAGTGGTTAAAAGATGGAGAACCAGCTGGGATGATATAGCCTACAATTATTTGTTGTTGTATCGCTTTTTTCCTGTTTTCTTAGCAGTATATAACATTAATGACTAACTATCTAATAAGTTAACTTATCCTAGCCCTGGACCTTAGCATGTGAAAATAGATGAGTTAACTAATGATTAATTCATTGAAAAACTGCATCATTATGAGAGTAGCAAGCAGTATTGACAGTGTTTGCCACAAGGCTGATAGTGCTGATGAAACTTGATTAAAGAATAGAGACCAAACAACCTTCTGCAGCACAATCTAATCTAATAGTCAAAACCATCAAACTTTTGGGGAAGGACATGCAGTAAATGCCTGAGGTCAGAATCGAACCCGGGATAGCTGCTATGCCTCGGCACTTGGGTCACACGACATAGCCGTTAGGGGCGCCTGAAACCATTGAACTTTTGTTTTTCAGTCTATACTGTCTCCGGCATCCCACAATAAGACACAAAAGCATTTTATAACCAACATTTCTGCCTACAGGAAACATAAAAAAATCTATATTTTGTTGAAAATTAACTTTTTAATGAGCTTTTAGGCCCTATAAGGAAACTTAAAGATCCACTCAGATGAAAATAGAGTTTTTTGCCTTGTTAACATGTCCGTAGCATTTTTTTTTTAATGTGTTGGAAGACACATCATGAGCAAAATGAGCAGTCAAAGTCGTGGCTGTTCATTTTCAAATTAAAACTGCAGTGGACCAAAGATAGTTTCAAAAACATGGATTCAAGCTTCCAGGATTTCATATGTAACACACCTATAGAAGCAGGTGGGACTTTCTATGTCATTATACTTCCTCAGAATCAGTTTTTGGTTCATCCATATATGGCTAAATTACACCAATCTGACCACTTCCCATTGTGTAGTGCAGAGTCGTTTTACAGTGTCTGAGCAGAGTTTTAGGTGAGCTGGTGTGCTTGAGCTACAGTGAACGGTGGAGGGGTGGAAACAGACGTGGGACCTTCATAGATCTGCGCATTCCTGAGGAAATAACAACGTGGGTTTACATCTAATATCTATTTTAAGGCAGGAAGAGATTATTTTCATGAACGAAAGCGTCTAAAGATGTAACTTTGATACATAGAGATAGAGACTAGAGACTCTACTCTACATTTATTGCTTTTTAGGACCTTCCCAGACCTACAAACACTCCAAATTTAACCTGTAATTTACAGTCAGGCTACTTGTTCAACATTTTTGTTCTACATCAGTGATCCATTTTACAATTTTACTGTCAAAAAGATTTACTTTAAGTCTTGAAACTTAAGTCTTGACACAGCTGTAGCAATACTTGTAAATAGAAGTCATCTAAATGATTAAATGTGCAATTTTAATGCAAAATTCGGCAGCCCTAACCCAAAAATAGCAACAATAAAACAACAAAAAATCCCTTGGAAATTCTTCAAGTGTCCTAAAAAGAAAAATGCATGTTCTTAACTTTATAAAAGCAGTATTCGGTGCTGGAAAAGTACACGTAAAAGTGATGTAAGGAGCACAAATAAGAACAAATGAAGCAGCCTGATTTGTCCTCACTGCCTCCCTATTACATAATGATGAGCATACGTTTGGAGAAGGAACATACTCTTCAGCCAACAACATCTCATGTTGATCATGATGCTATTGACGACCATTTTTTTGTCATGAGAGGAGTCACGAGTTATCAGATCCCATTGTTCTCTATGGACATGAAACAACTGCTGCAGTTGAATCTCATGCTTTCATAATGTTACAAAACAAACTCCTGAGTGAAGTCGGATGCCCTCTGTGGCCTCCTCAGGCACCAGATTTCCACAAATGGGCGACTTTCCTTCCCTTTTCCTCGGTATTACATCATGCATATTTCAAAGCTTGTGAAGACACACGGTGGACCTGCTTTTTATTAGGCATTCATATTTATTTATAGAAGTTTCTGTTATTTTCTCCTCCCTTTTTTTTCCCCCTTCCTTTTTTTTGTTTTCAGAAAGAGTTTACGTAGTGGTCAGAACATCTGTGTCCGTCTGTGTGTTTGTCTTCCACTGACCTGAAGCAACTCCTCTGCCTTCATAGATGTCGAGCCTCCACGCCTTTCTAAACAGAACCCGGCTCTCAATGGCTGATTGTGTTTACTCCTGCGAAGCTACGCCTCTGATCTTTCTCTCTTTCCACCCACAAAGCTGCTGCTACGGCCCATTTGGTTATATACATAGACACACGTGTGCACAGCCTCTATATATATATAAATAAAAAAAAGAAGTGTGCTCAGTGTAAATATGGATACACACAGTCGCTCATACACACAAGCATCCGAGCACGCATGCAGAACCGTACAGCAGCCTCTTGCCTCTCTTTTCTGCTGACGGTACATCTGCAGCCCAGATGTGCACTGTACTGCTGAGGTGCTGCTGAGCGCAGGATGTTTTGCATTCCCTCTGTGGAACATGTGAGGCGTTCCTGTGGGCCGTCCGTCTGGCTGCATTAGTCTGTGTGTCATGGGGATCTGTTTGCCTCGGCCCCTCGTTGGCTGGCTCCAGGGGTTTGGGCACGTCCGTTAGCATGCTAATTCGGGGCAGATGTGGGATGCTGAATCAGGTGGTGAGAGGAAACTCCGGCCCTAGCAGGAGGGAGACACTGGCTGCCCTGTGTGGTGGCCCAGCCCTGCAGAACAAAATCTTCCCAGCCTAACCTTCCCTGTTCCTGCGTTCGTCACATCTGGCGCACAGAGTGGTGTTCTGGCACGTAGGGAAGCGTTTATCTTTCCTATGAATGACATGAGTGTGGACATTTTTAGCACTGCTGACCTCACTGTTAACTAAACCACTAAATCTGACGTTTTCAGCAGCTCTCATCTTTATTTAAGTACAAAACAAAAGAGTGTACCTCAAGGCCCAAACTGTAATATTGTGTTAATTTGAGTTTGTGCTAACGGAATACAAGCATGCTGTTGAAAATCTACTTGAAAGGATTGTTGCAGTTTAATATAACTAATGTAGGTTTTCATTTTCAAAGCTTTGGCTTTCTTTTCTATTGGTGACATTCTACATTGCACTTTTTTTAAATCACCAAAATCACAACATTTATCAGTCAGAAACTAACAGTATAAAAAGAAAGGATCAATGGATTTTAAATGTTTACATAGTGCTTTATTACGTCAGGAAGAAGGACTGACAGTTCACAACAGAAAAGAATTTACAATCATGTGGGCTAGACTGAAAGGAGTACATAGCATGATGCTGCAGAAGTGGCTGGTTGGACTTGTTTTTCTTTTGGGGAGGATGAGGACAGCTGTTATGTCATGACTTTTGAGAAAGAATTTGCTCCATCAGATAAGGAGCTTGAAACCTATCACAAAGGAGAAGTGTTCAAATTGTGATATTTCATCAAAAGCACTTTATTCTACATGTTTCATTTAAAAAATTCGCCAAAAATAAACTGAAGGCTCCAGAATCCTGTAAAAAAACAAAAAAAACATAAATAAATAAACCTTGGCACAACTGTTAAACCCTGACTAACTCAGCTGCGGCCAACAGCCATGTCAAATAAAGTCAGGGACTTTTCAGCTAAACTTCAGGCTTTGCTCACACAGACAGATTGGAGAAAGATATGCTTTAACTGAAATGGAGCATACCCAAAATGCTGATAACAAATCCTGATTTCACAAGAAAACTTTGGTTGTGTTTGAAGTATGTGCCAGAAGTATTTTTGGTAAAAATATTACTGGTAATTTCCTCCAAAGAAGTTTGGCTAACTTGGAACTATGATGACTGCAGTTTCTTGCTCTGTTGACGTTCTGTAATGTTGCTAGCAATTAACCCTCTGTACACAAAGCAGTTTCTGGGCGCCTTTTGCTTCTTGTCCTTCATTTTTCACTGCAAGATAAAGTCATGCACCTCTATGGAAACCTCACAACTATAGCTAGAAGTACAGAGAACTAAATATGTAAACAACTCAGATAGATTAAGAGCAAAATACAACATACTAAATGATGCATGGCTTAAAAACAGTATACAGAGGAGCAAGTTGTCAATAAGTTGTTGTAAGATACCTTCAGCATAGTGAAACATATTTCTAGAGTTGATGTAGTTGTTCATATGGAATCTTTTAGGAAACTTTCGATTGCTGGGTTCTCTGTTCTAAATTTGTAAGGTCTTCACCTCACTATGTTAAGTGCTATGAGATTACATATGTTGTGAATTGGCGCCATATAAATAAATTGAATTTAATTGAAATTGAATGTAGAAAAGCACCTAATTTGTACAGGTTGTTAAAATGTAAATAGTAAAATATCTAGAGCATGTGGAGACCCCATTTTTGTCCAGTATTGGTAACACCTGTGGGCACATACTGCACAGAAGACACTTTGGAGTTCTCTCTTCTTCTAGCCATAGTTGTGAGGTTTCCATAGAGGTGTATGACTTTATCCTGCTGTGAAAAATAAAAAAAACAAGACGCAAAAAGCGCCCAGAAACTGCTTTGTGGACAGAGGGTTAACATTACTGCATGTCAACAGAGCAAGAAACAAGCAGTCATCATAGTTCCAAGTTAGCCAAACTTCTCTGGAGGAAATTACCGGTAATATTTTTTACCGAAAATACTTCTGGCACATACTTCAAACACACCCAAAGTTTTCTTGTGAAATCAGGGATTGTTATCAGCACTTTGGGAATGCTCCATTTCAGTTAAAGCTGTTTTAAGTAATGAGGCTACAATGTTGTCTAGAAACTATCTGTCCGATCATCTGACCTTTTGTGTTGTGTGTTTCCTCATCGGATCCAGTGTACCAATGCATTGCTTTCAGATCTTAGTAACTACGTTGGTGGGCACAATGTGAATTGATTGAGTTTATTTAGTGATTAAAAATACTCAATAACTCTGCACAGGAGCAGTAGTAAAAGACATAAAAGACCAGTCATAAAAAATAGTCTAAGCCTACATGTTGTATTGTCTCTTCATGATTTAAATCAGGCACAATTTACTAAGAAGTCATGTTTTTTTTTAAAGTAATGTGCCCTCTAATGTGATACTGGAATTAAAAAAAAGCCAAATACATCACTGAAAATGGAATAATTAACCAGACTTATTATGCAGAATTAGTATTTAAAGCAAAAACAATCATGCTTTTCTTTTACAAGTCAATAATTAATCGACAAATGTAGATGATAACTAAATGTGAGGTTGTATCATCAAATCGCTGTGAACACGGAGCACACACGACAGCCCCGCCTCGCCCTGGTCTTTGCATTAGTCTCGGTTGGTGTGGAAAATGTGCGGTTAATGCGGCACGAAAACTGTACAGGCACACTTCAGATGGCACAAATCCCAGAGAGGAAGTCAGAGGAACATGAAGGGGGATGTGTGTTAGCATGGCAGATACAACAGCACGTGTAACGATGAAGAAGTGGCAGATATGTGACTACATATGTTTCAGTTTGCAGGGTGGGTTTTTATGGTTGAAGTGGTGTATTATGACAACCATGCAGCGGAGGAAAATGACACTTATCACAGCTTTTTGAGCTTGAAGTTGCAATAAACATCATAACCGTACATAATTTGGCACAAGGCTCGTATTACTGTGCATAAAACTGACAGTGACAGTACCAGCATAATCCGGACTTGTTCTGCTTCCTTGTTCTTCCAGTAACTTATCAGTCGGGGAACTCCACACATTTCGCACATTCTAGTCATGGGGAATCTGATTGGAAAAAACAGTTGCACAATGTGGCTCTTGAGTTTTGACATGTTAGGGAAAATGACCAAGGTGACCTCAAAGGAAAAACTTTGGATGCAAACTGGACGTGTGGAGACTAAACAATATCAAAAGGTGTAATCAAGCAGCATCAAATGTAGAATCTTGTGTTTTGGGAGTTTTATCTTTAGATGTTGACAAAAAGTTGGGTGTTTCTGGCACCAATTTTTTAATATTTTTTAACAAACTGACTCGCATATCAACTTTTTTTGAGACGTGTATATATGTCCTCAACATGCAGGGTAGTCACAGTTAAAACTCTTGTTCTTTGGGGCGCCCCGATAGCCTAACGGTTATGTTGCATGACCCAAGTGCTAAGGCGTAGCGGCTGTCCCGGGTTTGATTCCGACCTTGGGTGTTTGCCGCATGTCCTTCCCCACTCTCTCATGTTTCCAACTCTGTCCACTGTTCTATCTAATAAAAGGCCAAAAATAAATCTTTAAAAAAAAACTCTTGTTATTTTTCATTTCCATGTCATGCCAAATATTTGCTGTTTTAGTAATACTTACTATAAACCAACAGTAATGGTATATAACGACTAATCTGATTGGAAAAACAGTTGCACAATGCAGCTCTTGAGTTTTGTCATGTTAGGGAAAATGACCAAGCTGACTTTAAAGTTTAAAGGAAAACCTTTCGGTGCAAACTGGACACAGAATGCAGGATCTTGTGTTTTTGGAGTTTGATCGCTACAAGATGACATGCAGTTGGCACAAATTTTTACTATTCTTTGTATAAACTGACCAATGTATCAACTATTTTGAAGTGTCTATACGTTACCTCACCATGCACAGTAGACACCATAGCAACATTTGCTATTTTTCATTTCCAGGGCATACCAAATAGTTCCATTTTTAGTAATACTTACTAAAAACCAACAGTAAAAACATCAATTGCAGCATCATATGCACTTCTTTGTGCATTTATGCCAAAATTTTCCAATAAAAACTAATCTGATTGGAAAAATAGTTGCACAATGTAGCTCTTATATTTCGTCATGGAAAATAACCAAGGGTGATCTTAAAGGAAAAACTGGTCTTGCGGACACTGAACAATATCAAAAGGTGCAATCAAGTTGCATCAAATGTACGATATTATGTTTTTGGAGTTTGGTCTTCACAAAGGGACAAAATATGGTCGTCTCTGGAACCAATTTTTAAAATTCTTTATATAAGCTCAACTTTTTTGAAGCGTCTATACCTTTCCCCAACATGCAGGGTAGTTACAATAGAAACATTTGTTCATTTACTTCCTCTTTTACTAATACTTACTACAAACCAACAGCAAAAACTTCAGTTGCAGCATTATATTAAGCACTTTTTCATGCATTCATGTAAAAAATTTCAGATAAATATACCCTAAAGAGCAGTTGAAAGAGAAGAATTCAACACACGTGAAGTTTTTGATGATAAAGTGCATTGTTTTTACTCCTAAATTGCATTTTAAAGTGATAATTGTTCAACTTCCTGATGTTTATAAGGCACTTTGTACACTATTAAGATGTTTGCCTCGATGATTCACTCCTTGATTCATTTGATGTCTCTTTCCCCTTCCCAAGACTATACACACAAGTCCACCAGTCCCTCTCCCAGTTTGACTTTTTTCACCACGTCTTGAGGCGAGCCTTGCCGTTGGCCGGCGTCTCCACAGCTGGCCGGGAACAGATTCCAGCCCGACCCAAGCAATTGTTGCCGTCATACCACCTGCTATAGGGTCACGGTCTCGGAGTGAGATGGCTCTGGTTGTGTGCTGTGTGTGCGTATAGAGGATGCTTTAACACACACACATAACTGACACAGCATGAGGCTCCATTGTGTCCTAATCAGTATACCAGGAACTGAATAACCAGTATGTCCTCCATCCTTCGCTCCAGTTGACTGAGTTCGGCGAGATAGGGGGACAGCGAGCGACGGAGAGCTGGAATTCCCCTTTGATCAAAGTGTCCGTTATTCAATGGGATGTGGCGTTGCTGGGGGTGCAGAGCGGGCGGAGGCTGCTGGGGCTGAGAGCAGGGAGAGAGTGCTCAATTGTCTTGTCCCTTTCTTTTTCGGGATGCTCACCCCCACCAAGAAGCCGATACCGAGGTCTTGACCTTTTTGCCCCCCTTCCACTCCCTTCCGGAGCTCGTACTTGAAGGACGCTTTCTGTCACGTGTTGAACTGTTGAACAGCTCAGACCCACTCTAATTGTCCGACACAGCGATGTGGCGAACAAGGCGTTGGCTTGGGGGGGTTTGGGAGTACTTAAAAGTAGATTAAAGACGAAAAAAAAAACTGACGAGAACTGGACAAAGGACAAATTGACTGTGTCAGTGTGTTTTAGCGATGGTGGCATCTGTTGCTGGGAGTGCGGTGGTAGTTTTGTAAGAAGGAACCGCAAGCGTTTTCTGAGAACTGGAGGAGGGGTGCAGCAGAAGGAGAGCTGTTTGTTTCAAGTCTGGAGTTATTTACTCCATTGTTATATCCATCAAAGACTCTGGAGCAGAACATTTGGTCATTAACAGTGCTGCCGTGTTTGACAGCTGGATGACATATTTTGTCTTGGAAGTGCCGCTCTGAGCAATAAATCAGCACAACACGTTTATATAAGATGCGCCGAGATGTCCTGAACAACATCAGATAACCAAGTGACAATTTTTAAAAAGAAAATCCATTTGTGGCAGTTTTTCAAACATGTGAGGTTCCTCCAGTGCTGTGCTGACAATACTGACATTGATTAGTCAGACAGATTAAGATGATTAGTGGTTTTCTGGGAACAGGACAAAAATAACATCAAACTCAGCTGCACAACACCACTGAGTGTGCAGCTATGTGTGGTTTCAGTCCAAGGCGAAAACTATTCTGCTTTTAAATTTGTAATTGATTTAACATGAACCGCTCAGGAAGATCACAAACAGTCCAGAGAACAGGATCATCTAATGCAGCTGAAATGATTTTAAGGGTTAATTGTTCCATAAAATGTGATATTATCACACTTAAGATAGGAAAAAAAGATGAGTTTGTGTAATGTTGTTATAAAACATAACACTGGGAGCAGGGAGGAGGTCAGAGAGGCTGGATGGGTCAACAAAACATCTGACTCTAACATGGGAACATTTTTAATAAGTGTTTTAAACAACTTAGTTATGTTGTTTTTTTTAAACCGTAACCAGATGTTGATTATTGTCTTCATGTATATACAAACTTGAAAGACGAATTTACGAAATGAAAAGTGATCCATATGACTTTTATTACCATATGGCAGATCATATATACAGTGCACATCTAAAAAGCAGAGTTTTCACTTTTTCATTTAATATGTTGAAAGATTTTTTATTGGTTTTGCTTTGATCCTAATTCGTCTATCATGTACTTTCACATAGTTTCAGTTGTGAACTGCCAGATGAAAATTAGTTTCAAGCTAACTCTGGTTCAATACCTTAAACACCAGTAGTGGAATGTAACTAAGTACAGTTACTCAAGTATTGTACAGATGGGCGATAATGTACTTTTTACTTCACTATATTTACTTTACAAATTAAGATTTTTAGCACATACAACATATGAGGAGCTGAAAAATATGAGGTTTTGTTATTAGTTAAACTACCCAACAGCTTATAAAAGTTAGTTAGTTAGTTAATTGACAAAAAAAATTAAGTAAGTAAACTATTTTGCCAATTGTTAAAGTTGCAAAAAGTCATTGTTTCTTATATGACATTTTATGGTTCCATCATGTTTTTCCCTCTAATTCAGTTTAATATAACTAATTCTGAGGTTTGGTCAAGGGATGCATGATATTGTCACACCATTGGTATCAGTAGGGCCAATAAAAGCTTTAAAATGAAATATTATCATCGACTCAAAATGAACATTGACAGGCAGATAGCATCTGTCAGTTTAAAAGTTAGTAGTTTTGTTTGAAAATGATGCACAAAGATAAATATGGCATGTTTTACGTGTAGTTTGAAATAGTTTTCTTATGTTGCCCGGTGAATGTGTACATTTGAAAAGCTTTTATTTTATGTCTGTGCCTGCAGACGGACCATCACAATAAGAGTAGGAATAATAATATGTTAAGTCCACTACAGGAAAAACCTGATGTTCTCTGCAACTAGATGGGAAAACATATGTGCCTATATTGGCAATCAGCTAAAATGAGTTGGATAATATCGGCATATTGGATATTGGCAAAAATACAAATACCATGCATCCCTAATTTGGAGTGTTGGATGGACAAAACAAGCATTGTGAGGTTGTCACTTTGTGCTTTCTGGATAACTGTGACAGTGTTTCTCACTATTTTCAGAATTTTTACAAATTAAACAATTAATAAACTATGAGAGAAAATAATCAGCAGATTAATCCATAATTAAAATAACCATTAATTGCGAAGTTATACAAATTATGAATTATTTCAAAATGAGCTCCACCTCAATGAACTACAACAATAAAATGCTACTTTTACATTAATGCATAATAATAATAAACTAATGATGTAATATATAATAGTATATAGCAGTCATGGGGGATTTTTCTGCTTTGATTTTTATTGCTTTAAGTACTTTTTTTTCGTGATGGTGCCTTCATAAATTTACATAAGACACTATTTAAATTCAGGACTTTTACATTTTACAGTGTTATTAGTGCTTTTGTTGAAGTAAAACAGAACACACATACACTGATCAGGCATAACATTATGACCTCCTGCCTAATATTGTGTTGGTCCCCCTTATGTGGTCCAAAATGCTCTGAACCATTGGGCATGGACAAGAGGACCTTTCAGGGTGTCCTATGGGGTCTGGCACCAGGATGTTGGCAGTGGATCCTTTGGTACTCTGGCTTGTGCAGTGGGGCCTCTGTCAATCAAACTCGTTCCACTGCATCCTGTTGATGCTTGATCAGAATGGGGTCTAGGAAGTTTGGAGGTCAAATCAACATCTTGGGCCATTGTCATGTTCCTCAAGATGTTCCTGATTGTTTGATGTTTTTGCCATGTGGTGGGGTGCATTTTCCTGTGGGGGTAGGCCAGTGACATTTGGGATTTCCATTTGCATGAGGGAGTGTG
>OMNN01062733.1:0-30291 GCA_900302755.1 Chromis chromis | reverse complement strand
CTCCCCGGGACGCTGAATTTTACAGTACCGTCTGCAGGATCCTGGTTTGTTCGGCGCACTCCTCTATGCAGAGCAACACGGCTCCGGTGGAGGAACGCTGGAGGCAGCTGTCAAGCGCAGGCTGCTGCTCCTGCTGCTCTAGTTGAGCCTCGGCGCCGTACCGACTGATTTCACATTCACCAATAAGAGACAGCACAGGGGAGAGAGAGAGAGAGAGGGAGGCAGAGAGAGGGAGAGAGAGAGAGACACAGGGAGAGTCTCGAAGTGAGTGGTGTGGAGAGGCAAGTGGAGTGGAAGAGTGTCAAAAGAAAAAAGAGGTTACAACACCTCCCCAGCTCTCTTTCCTTTCTCCCGTCTGCTTTTTACCCCTCTTTCTTGGGTTAAAGAAGAAGAAGAAGAAAGAAAGGGGGCTTTTAAAAATTAACTGAAGAGCAAGCTGCTTGTTGAGAAAGAAGTGAAAGAAGAAGAAGGGGGGGAAACCTCAAGTCAAGCCCCATTGAACAGTTGAGAGGGAGGGCTGCCTCAGTGGAACAGGGACCAGTAACGCTCTCTGTCCAAACGCTCGGACTCCTCTTGACACATACACTGGCTGGACTGGTCCCAGTGCTCGGCCCCGCTGTCCTCCGCCCGTCGGCCCACACCTGTCCCGTGTCCACCATGATGATGTACTTTTGGGTGAGTACCGGACCACAAAGTGTGGAAATCTTTTCCGCTCGCAGTGCTCAGGCATGGTTCAGAGAGCTGGTGTGTATAACATGTGTGGCGGATGCGTCAGAGCGTGTTTCAGCCTTTACAGTATATACAGTGTGAGTTTGAATGTGTGTGTGTGTGGGGTGCGGCGCCTCCCACATGCATGAACGGAGCTGATGGTTTTCCCACTTCCATGTGTTTTTTTTTTTTTGGTGATGCTGGATGCTGCAGCCAGCAGCTACAGAGGCCTGTGTTTACGTCTCCCATTTATTCAGCCTTTAAATGAGAGAAGATGTTGGAGTGTGATAATTACTAACACTAATACCTTTACGAGTATTGTTATTCAACTTCCACCGACAGTCCAACTACCCAGCATGCAGCATGTCTGCCATTTGAAACAGTATCCCTCCAGTTTAACACCAGCGTCTGACAATGAGCTGCTCGGGGTCTTTCAGGGACACATTATGATTTCCTCGTCTGCGCTGTGTTCAATACGCTTTTTGCGATGTTGTTGTTTTTGTTGCCCATATATCTAAGTCAGCCAGAATTTCATAAATTAAACGGCATTAAGCGCAGAATGAGGATGATTACAGATTGTTAACCAGAGCTGCTGATTAATTCTCTTTGAGATCATGTGTGATTAGTAAGATTGGTTTTGTCTCCTCTGTGGTTTGCATTCTCACCACAACAATACCCGCCCAGTGCTCGCTGCTTTTGCATTTGCGTTCTTTCTTTTTTTAAATTTCTCACTAAAGCACATTGTGGATCATTTTAATCCTCCGCTGGTTTGCTAACTTGTATTTTATACCTTCACAGAAATACAAAGTAAACGGATATTTCCAGCGTAGCCACTGTAAACAGTCTGAGCTGTAATGCAGCTACAGATGTGTCTCCTGCAGACTGTGTTTGTGCGTGTGTGTGTAGTTATTGATCGTGAGTTTAGATTTCTGGGGAGAGAGCATCTTTTTTTGGAGGGTGGGAAAGTTACTTTACCTGGATGACTCCATTATAAATGACTTCATACTTGAACCGCTTTTTTTTTAGAAAACAAAGCATGAATAACAAAAGAATGCTATGCATGCTATGAATGAAACAGCTCTAGGTATTGATTCGGAGCTCAGATTTCTGGAGAGAGAGGATGTTTTGGGGCCAAAGTTACTCTAAGTGGAGAAGTGAGCTCATATTTGAACCACATGTGAAGTTTGCTTTTTGTTTCCAAGTAGACTGGAAGTGACAGGACGGTGTATGATTTCCAAATTATGTCATAACTAAGAGGAACTAATACAGTGTGTAGTGCCGTGTGCTTTTTGAGGCCTCACTCCAATGCAGGCCTCTTTGATACTCAAAGCGTTTGTCTCGAGGTGTCTCCTGGGTGTTGGTGCTTATTGAGAGAGGCTCATCACTGTCTTCTGAACTCTTTGAGGATGTGCTGGGAGGATGCAGCTCACCTTTCTCCACCTTCAGTTTCACCACCAATTCCCCCTCCAGCCGGTCAGAGTGATGACCACACACAGATGTAGGGCTGAAGAGAGAGAAGCAGTAGTGCTGACAGTTTACAGCCCTGCAGGCTCATCACTGTGACAGTGGGCCTCATACACTGTAATGGGTTTATTCTCAGCGTACAGGGAGGACTTATTGCGTCCGTGATTGCATATGTTTATCAGTGGATCTATTAATGCTATGCTAAATCAAACCTAAATAACTTACTCAGTTCACTTTCCACTCACTCGAGAAGCAACACTACTATTTGGCTGCAAGTATTAATTCAACACACGACTTGTTTCATCATTTACCTCCACAACTTCAAAATCTTTTTTTTTTTTTACTTTGATGATTCAGGATACCAAATTCCTGAATGATCAGAAGCCAAATATGTTCTTGATATTTTTTTGCCCAAAACATAAAAAAATGGTCGATACTTCCACAGCTAGAAATCATACAGGGAATTTAAATAGCCTCAATCTAAAATCTGAAAAAGTGGTGGTGAAATTACAATTAAATTACTAGATGTGTTGAACAACAGGGAACTAATTGACATCAGTTCAGGTAATATATTCATAATTTGAGTCAGTTTTTTTACCATTTCCAGCTTCACAAATATGAGAAATTGCTGCTTTTTCAGTTCTCTATCATAAACATCTAGCTTTTTTTTAACAGTTCTTTGGAGGAAAGGAGTAATTTGAAGATGCCTTCTTGGACTCAAGGAAACTGTGATGAGCTTTTTCGACAAACTCTGAAGTTTCTTTGATCTTATGATTGCTGAAATCATTTGAAAAATAGCAGACTTACAAATATGCATCAATTATTAAAAGTTTGTTTGTGTCCAATGTAGTGCGCCGAAACAGCGACATACAGTTGTGTGCTAAACCAGGAAATGGCGAGCGAGAGAGCTTCACGCAGCAGACCAGGAAGTCGGGTTGCAGAATTATGGATGCCTTTGCACCTTGTTAGAGTTTCAACTTTTGTTGAAAAATAAAAATAATAGTAAAATAAAATAATGCTAATCAAAACATTTGCTGGTTTACATGGAAAGGGAAAGTGCGAGCATTAAACTTGTCACTTCTGAGATAGCAACATCACAATCAGTCAGTGATTTACTATACCATACCTGGCATCTAATGTGTGTGTGCGTTTGCTTCTGTGTGTGTGTATGTGTGTGTATGTGTGTGTATGTGTGTGTGTGTGTGTGTGTGTGTGTGTGTGTGTTAGTCGGCCAGCGTTTAGCTGCGAGATGAGGGTGCGACTGCCTCCTGTTTGAACTGCAGGTGGTGAGCATTACCTGCGGTCCCTCCGGAGGCCTGTCAGCCGTGCATCAGTCTGGGGAACCTGCGAGCTCCCCTCATTAGAATATTTATTCACCAAGCAGATGTTCTTATCCAGGGCAATTACCTTTGGCTTACATTTCCCTGTTGCCCACTGATATAGATGAATGTGTATACAAAGACGTCCCAGGTTATGCATGGGGCCCCTGGGTGCCACCCACCTTTCCCCCCCATATGCGCGACGGGCGAGCCAGCGACCGTCTGGTCTTCCACAGTGCTCAGCCCAAAAGCCAACCTCAACTCCACTGTGGTAATTGGAGGAAGTGGAGGCGACATCTTCTGCAATGGCCACACAGTGATGGAGAGATGGCCTGTATATCATTCTCTCCACCCGGCTGTTCCTTTGCATTAGAGACAGACAGAAAAAGGGAAGAGGCATGGAGTGGAGAAACCATGCATGCTTCTGTCCTCCCCTCAGTGTGATGAATAATTTAGCAGTGCAGGGCCCTTGCTGTCGAGTAGAGATGGTGGTAATGGGGAGACTGGATATATATGGCATGGCAAGAAGCAATGGTTTACGTTAGACTTCCCCAACCAACGCATTCAAGTGTGCCGCAGGCTCCTCACATGGTGTGTTTGGCCTGCATTAATGCTTTGTTTTTATTTATCAGGAAAGGAAGAAAAAAAAAAAAAAACGACAGACGTCCAAATGCAGTGGCTTAAGAAGGAGCTGGTTTGAGGCTTTGGAGCTGTGGTCATTAGCAGGAGTGGATTCCCTTTAGGCAGACATTCAATCAAAGCTGCTGTGATTTGGTCATATATGGCGCATTATACTGCAAATTGTATCAGCAGGTTAGGTTTTCTTAGAAGAAGACGATAGCTCCAAGCATTCCTATATGTGCTTTTTATTGCACACGTTGCATATATGCACAGCATGTGTTGTGGTTACAATGCATGCATATGGTCTCAGCCTCTGGTGAGACATTACAAACCCACACAGACAGGTTTGCAGCCCAACCGGCAGAGGATGTTGAAATTCATGACGGACGGCGTACAGAGGCAGAGCTGATCAGCCATTCTGGGCGGGAGGGCAGCGAGTCCAGGCCGCCGGTTTCATATTGCAAGATGAAGTGCTTGCGATCGTTTGTTAATGTATTAATTGATCTGTGTCCTCAGACGGGCGAATCAGGAGTAGTGTCACGTAGACTCTTTAGTACTCCCCGAGACGCCTTCATTAGCTGCTGCTGGCCGGCTCTCCACCCCCATTACAGGACCGCGTTGCCACACACTTTACCTGACTGCTGTAATAACTTTAGACATTTCTATCTCCCCGGCAAGACCTCCGACAGCCAGAACAGTTTGGGGGCTTAACATCAAATGTGAGGCACTTCTTTGAAAGGCTTATACTGCAGGTGATTCACTCCGGGGTGTCACATGGCGTTGTTTTGTCTGCGAGTCGGTTGCTCTCCTTTTCTTACAAGTTTGAGTAACGGCTGTTGCAATCAGTCATTAACTTCCAGCTTAATGTTTTATAATCTGGAAGGCACACATGCCTTTGTAGCGGCGGCTGATGTAACAGCTCTGCTACAAAGCCGAGCTAAGGAAGCAGTGGAGTCTGTACATCCAGGAATGTGTTATCGCTTTACCCACGAATACCAAGGAGATTTTAGCAAATTCATTGAGTCGTGGATTGTATATTTTCCCACTGTAATGCTGACTATGTAGAAAATCAATTCAGATAGAAAAATGAGAGTAATATAATTTTATTTTCCTTTTTTTTTTTGGCAAACCACGGCCCCACCCTGTGCGCTCAGTGGGATCATTAACAATCAGTAGCTTTAACAATAATTCTGTCAGCTTTTGGTCTCTTCCCCTAGGGGCTAATGGGTCTAGAGCCCAGCTAATTGTGATTAGGCTCTGACAGCAGGTTTTACTTGCAGGATTTTCACACCACAGTCCTCTTTGATATTAGCTGCACAGCTGATAAAGAGATTAGATACAGGAGGGGAGAGAGAGAGAGAGGGGATGGAGAGGAGGAGGGGGTAGGTGTTCTTAAACTACAGAAAGACACCTACACGGGGGAAATCACTGGTGAGTTTAGCAGAGGAAAATAGATCCGGACGCAGTAAAAGCCTTGCGCTCGCTTATTGCACCTGCTATCATTAGCGCTTTTGTACACATGGTCAGCCTCCCAGGGAAAAGTCATTATCCAGCTGTGCCGTTATTTTTCTGCTGTTTTCTCCTAGTGGAGTGTGACTTCAGGGCTATAGCCAGCGCACCATTTAATGCCTCCAACACAATAAAGGACTCTAGCCTTAATGATGTGGGATTGGATGGCCATGCCTCAGGTTGTCCAGGGGCTTGTGAGCTGTTACTACGAGCGGCCATTTTGCCTCGCCGCTGTCGAAGCTCCGTGTCAATTCAACTCCAGCCATTCCAGAGGAGGCAAAAAATAAAAATCTGATTTAATGATTAACGGCAGCCATGTCGTTTAAAGGGCCCTCTCTCTCACTCTCTCTCGCTCTCACTCGAAGCGAATGAGAGAGCAAGGAAGTCCAGCCTGAACAGCAAAACAATGAGGAGTGGAAGGAGCCAGTGGAGTAGTAGGATGGAAAGTTGCCAATGCGTGCTAACTTGCCAAAACACGAGGTGATATCGTCTGTTTTTCACTCTTGACTGAGTGAACAATCCTGCATGAGTGAATCACATGCAGCGAGATGTGTGATTATGCAGAATGGTGTTTTAAACTAAAGCGAAGCAGACATTTTACATCTTAATGATTCGGAGAATTAAATATTAAGGTTATGGCTTCTCGAGCAAATAATGAGCAAAAGAAACTGGAGCAAAAGTTCAAAGATTTTGCCCCAAATTTCAAGTCTTAAGCTCTAAGAATAGGCAAAGATATCATTCGAGCATTGACAATAGGACAACAAGTGAGTTTCAGGATCATAGCATGTGTCATTTAAGCCTGCGAGGAACAGAAAAACATTTTTCTTGGCAATTTGGATGCTATGGCCTAAAAATGTCCCCATTCAGCTGATCTAAGGAAAGAAATGGCTTCTCTCAGCGCTGATTCATTTTCAGAAGTTCCCTTTCCTCTCTTCTCTCAGTTCAAAATGCACTTGAACAGAAGTATCTCTTTAAGTGAGCTTTCCCAATGCCAAATGTCATATACTGGTAATTATATTTTGCAGTCTTATTTATTTATTTTACTTTTTGTGGTTGGCCCGTTGCGCTGCCAGTAACTCCAGAAGTCTCTCATGGCAGTCCTTCATCCTCCTCGGCTGCGTTGCAGCAGAAGGAGTGTGCATCACTAACACGCCTGTGCCATAGATATGCCCTGAAGTGTCAGCTCTCACATACGGAAAAGATTGGAGGAGAGGTCCCTATGAGAATGGCAGCAACATATCCACTGGCAACCTGCCACGCATGATAAGAAAACCACTTCTGCCCTCTCTCTCACAGCAACAAATGTAATTTGTGTGCTTTCTACTATTTTATACTCGCTTATTAAAATAGAATCTTCAAGTCATAGTAAATTCAGAAACAAAATTTGTTGGTCAAAGGTTTTGCAGTTAGCATATCTCTCTTTATAACTTGTATGAGATTTAAAGGTTTAGAAAGTAAAATAATCATCTTTGCAATTATACCCAGACAAAGATTAAACAAAAACATCTTACTCTCAAAAGTAAAAAGCCTGTAACCAATGACTCTCACAATACAAAGGAGTTTCAACACTCTAATCTTTTGGAATGTACTTTTAATCTCACTTTTCCTCACTTTCCATGTCAAGTTCACTCACTCTATGCAGTGCTAATGGTCAATTTAGCTTCAGTATTTTTAACCTTCTCCAGTGAGTGTGAATCAGTTCATTGCCAGCAGGTGTTTTAGTTGCTTACCTCTGCTAAGATAGATCGCCACAGTGTTACCTTACTGAAAATCTCATTAGGCCACTGCCTAATATTCTATATACAGATTATGTAACCCTGTGTCCCTATACAACTCCTATCTACATACAAGCATACACATTTACACATATTACCATATATTAGTGGGAGCTGTGGGAGCGGAAATTAGATGCAATACTAGTGTCCAGTGCATGTTTCTTGACACTCAAATAAAATAATGCGTTTACTTTCATAGGTCATCTGTGGGCTTTTAGTAATTAAATATTTACACATTGTGTGTATTTGATTTGCTGATTCCAGTATTTTTGCACACAGTGTAAAAAATAAAACATCACTTTTTTCACAACGGTACTGCATTTAGAAATTCAGATTGCCAAAGAAAATGTTGAGAAACAAAAAGTGTTGAATGCAAAAATTAGAAGAAGGCTAAATAATAAAAAGTAAATAAAGAGTTACAATAACGTATGTGTGTTTGGGGGTGATGGAGTTCACATTTAGGGGACTTGAGCACATGAAATCCTCAAGAAGGCCCTGCACCTCCACATGCAAGTATGCACATTCACACAAGTTAATGTATAATTAATGTGAGCTACATGGGAAATTCTAAACAATCATTCCTTACCAACACGTCTTTGGTATGTCTATAGCAAACTTAAAATAGAAGTATTGTGGCAGAAAAAGTGCAAATGTTGAGCTGTGCAGGTTGCAACAGCAAAGTTAGTATTTCTACATTTAAAATATTTGCAACCGCAGTGTTTATTGTGAAAATGCAGCAGATGCAGTTGGATGACTGAATATAAAAAGTCAAAAAGTCACTCAAGTATATTCCCTAAACAACAATGACAGTCATGTCTGCTTTTTCACTGTTGTTTTTCATATATGTGTTTATCTTTACGGGTGCAAAGGCTCTATTCAAAGCTTGTTATATACTCTTCTCAATCAATCCCAGCCCGTATAAACCCCGCTGTCACGTAAAAGGGGGTTAAGAAACAGTGTGGCACACAGGCTGTAAAATTAATGGCAGGAGAGTGACATTAGTGTTATAGGTTATTGACCGATTTCATGGAATTTATGACCCTAATCGAGAGGCAGTGTCAAAGGGAATGAAGCAAATAAGAGTGGCGCTGACAGCAGGGCCGCGCTGTGGCCACTGGACACCACAATTTGAGCCTTCCCAGTAAATTGTGGCTGGGACTTTATAAGTCTCGGCGGAGGCCCCTTTCACTCCGGCTGCCTGGGTCCTGGGGCCATGCCCCGGGCCTACCTCCATCCTCCAGGTCAGACACAGGCAGGCTCAGCAGATGATGAGAAACGCTACTTCATCTCACCTCATGTCAGGCTTGGCCTCTCACGGTGTCAGCTGGTGTCTGTGTGTGTGAGTGCTTCTGTCAGTGTGATTTTTGAGTGTGTTTGTTTGCAAGTGTGAAGGTGTTCGTTCTCATGTACTTTTCATGATCATTATATAACCTGCTGTATATTTGTAGTTACCGGTTTCTGTTTCCAGGCCTGTGAGAGCTGGTCAAAGCCCCTGTTTAAGCTCCGACTAGAAACAGAAATATTCAGCAGCGTGCAAACGGCCAGCCCATAAAGATGACTGAACCCCTACTGATAAATAATTCTCAGTGAAAACGCTGGATAATGTGACACGGTTGTCATTTTATCCCAAAATATATATATATACAAATGATTACAGGTGAAAGGATAGCATGATTGTGGCCAAAGAATCCAATCACTGCTTGTCTTTTTTTGTTGTTTTATTTTGTTTTTAACAGCCAATAGGCACATTGTGCAGCCAAACTTGTGCTTGTTCGTGCCATAAACCTGTCAGACTACAACAGAAGCCCAGACATCATACATATGCCGATATATTAAACTCAACATATAACCATTTCTTTGAAGTTAGCTAAGAATAACTGTTCAATTTTTTTTAAAGTCAGAGAGGAACATCTAACTGAAGTCTATACATCCAAGGTTACAGTGCAGATGTGAATTCCTTGCAGCGAAAGCACCATAACTTTTTTTGTAGGTATGGATTTACCAAAATGCAAACACATTCCAGTAAAAGTGGGGCTCAGGTGTAGCCCACCTGAAAAGAATCCCTGAAAAGCAGCTTTATTAAAGCTCTGTTCACATTTTTGACAGTGCTTAGTCAAATAAAGTCCAATCAGCTGCACTCACAACATATTAGATGCATTTAAGTTGGAAAAAATGATCATGTGGCCCTCATCGTTGCGATTTTGAGTTTCAGATACTGAGAACTTCAGAGAGCTGCGATATCTCCCATGCGGTGAAAAGACGCGTCAATGTACTGCTTGCAAGATAACTCCAAAGCCACCATCAGTGGGAATTACATCTGAATTAAATACATTTTTAACTCTCAAACCATCAGATCTCTTCATTTAAAAGCAGCTGTATACTTTTTGTATCTAGCTCTGTAGGTTTACATTTTTTTAATCCTGCAGACAAAAGAACAAAAATCTCATTAAGAAATGTGCAAAAAGATGCATCGGACTATTCACAAGCTAAATGAAAGTATCTCTTACCCTGATAATGTTTGACATGCGTGGCTCAGAGTTGCGGTGACTGTGCCATAAGCGTATGAATAAAGAGAATCAAAACTAAGCAAACGCAGCAAAAAGTGTTCATGTTCATAAGAGAAAATAACAGAATCCAGACTGCACACTGTTTTCTTGAATCTTTTGTCCGAGTGCATAGAGAGCGAGCTAAATAGGGAGGAAGAATTAATACTTTAAAAAAAGCCTCTCTTCCCCCGAAGACACTTTCATTCATCTAAAAATAGAAGCTGACATTATCTTGTTGTTAACAACTTGGCTTGGACCTCCCAACGAGTGGTGACTCTGTGCTGTTTGTTTACTCGGGGTCCTTCAGGCTGTGTGAGGACGGTCAGCTGTGGCGACACTGCCTGCGCCGTTCTGCCCCAGCGCTCTGTGGCTTTGTGCGGTGGCTTTTGTGCCGCGCTCTAACCTGCCTTAAAAGCCCTTTAGTGTGGTTCTGACATGCTGTGCTATCACATCGTGGCCTCTGCAGAATGTATAGAGCCATTCAGACACTGTGCAGAGCGAAATGAGTTTTATCCAGCGGTTGACGATTGAATGTAATGGCAGTCTCTCCGGGGAGCAGAGTTTTCTATCCACTGATGTTAGCACTGATACGATGCAGCTCTCGCTCTGCACCGCTGAGGAACAGCTTGGTCTCAGCTCTTTTAAATTATGCATTTTCATGACTAGAATATGGGAAGAGAGTGCGCCACTTCTGGACGTTTACATTAAACAAAACGGATGCAATGTCTCGCATGTTACGTAATCTATGGCCATATGGATGCATTAGTGTTGCCTCTGTTGTTGCAACATTTTTTTCTAAAGGAAAATATCATAATCAAAGTTTTTTCTTTGGTGCAAAAAAGGAAGCATTAAATGGCCAACGATGCTGCATGAGCATAAAGTAAATAACACCGATAGTCTTAGACGTGATGGATGACATGTAATAAGAATTAATATCTATATGAATGTCATCGTTTGGGATTTGAGGGCTTCCATGACAGCTTAATCCCAAGAAACAAGGAACGACAAACAGAAAATAAATTTCTCTGCTGCACTGATTGATGATGTGCCGACAGTCTTGCCGCTGTTTTTCATATAGTGATGAACATATAAACAAGGACAGCCCTCTCCTCTTCTCATCATCAGCAGCGCTGTGGTATTTGACAGAGAGTGCAGTAGTATGCTTTTTAATTAAAAAGAAAATTCAATAACCTTATCAAGACTTGCCATTTTAGTTTGAGAAGTATTGATCCGCCGTTCAGTTATGCAGATCTGCTGCTTTCATCTTCTGGGCAATTTTGTGTGGCGGCCTCTGGTTACTGAAAAGATCTCATTTCAGAAAATCTATTTCATATATTATTCAGGTTATGTTTAGTTCAGCTTACAATATAATATTCAAATATGTTGTCTTGTCATGTACAGCGTGTCTTAATGTGAAATGGTAAGGGATTAGAGGTTAAACAGGGTCAATTCGGAGGCAGAATGGAGCAGAAAAAACAAGAAAATACTGCTTGTGGGAAGCAAAAACTATGAAATTTGAGATTGTGAAGTCAGTGTGAAGGTGAGTGCTGTCACCAGAGATTCAGGACAAGATGGACAAACTCCTGCTAGTGAGAGAAGGGAAACTGTGCCACTGATGATCTGTCGCAGCAGTAGGCTAATTGCCCACACACCTCTGTGTATCTCTCTCTTTCTTTTTTTTTTAGTTCAATATGTCTGCTAATGGAATTAAAAACATGTTGCCAGGGGTCTTTGCAATTTGGAAAATAAGTCCATTAAGTTCATTAATTTAATAATGGGCAATAATAATGAATAAAAAGTATTGCTCAATTAGAGGGGAGCGTACGGTTGGCTGTTTCACATTCATTCGAAATCACCTCAGTGTGCAATAGCTTAATGAGATTATAATGGAATTGATATCGCATAGGTAGTGAATTAAACCGTTACCAGAGAACCCATTAGGAATGAAATTCTAATCCTGAAACACTTGTCACAGCTAAAATAGGCTTCTACTTTTGTTATTAGCCGTCAGTCGAAGTGGTGAGGAATCAGTCTCAACTGGAACACAGAGTCTGAAGGTGAATCTCTTGTGATAATGATGATGATACACAGTGATTCTCCTTGATGTGTGTTAATAGCAGTGAATGTCAGGCAGTCCCTCAGTATTTGTTTGGTATTGTATCACTGCTGTATTGGTGGCATTAGACCACTGATCCCATCAGCGACCGCCTCCTCGGGTTTCATAGCCAGTGTTTCCAGACCAGCAAAGCTGCTGAGGACTTCAGTTAAAATTACACAGACAGCACATTCATAGTAATCTAAAAAGGTCAGGATAAATTACACTGCTTATTTCAGTGAAAAAGGCGGGTAATGTGATCTGCTGTGAGTAGTTTTTCATGCTGGCCCCAGTACATTCTCTTGGCTTATGGCGCAGATTTGACTCTTTGACTTTTACACGCTTGACACTTGATGTCAATTTACTGTCTCTTTTTAAGACCAGGAGGGATTGGACGAGATGAACTTTTCCTTTTCATCAAGATATTACAATAATTTGAGGTGTTTTATATTCATAATGGCTTTTTTACAGGAACACTTAAAATAATGTGTCGTTGGAGGATGTTGTTAAAATCAGAAATAGATTGGTTCATAATTTAACTTTTCATTTAATGTGGGCCGCAGTGATACACCTTGTAAATCCACATTATCAGCAGTTTGTGCAGCTTCAGCAAGGCAAGCATGTCAAAGTGTATTATTAGTGCCAGTCTTAATGTACTATATATAATGCATAATGTGCTATATATAACGGATTCAATCAAAAATGAGATCTCTGCTGTTTGAAAAATGTGGAAACAAGATATTAATCAGGGGAAAAAGAAACTCAATTTACAGTAGTTTTTAAAGGAGCTGGCGTGCCCTTGGCTGAAAAATGAGCACATTTTTTTTAGCCTGAGCCATTTTTATGTTAGAGATATGGTACAATAAAAATGATTCAGATTGTTATTTCTTTCTAAAATGGAAATATTGTGTTTTTTTTGAGGTGGGAGAAAGAAAAAGAAAAAATACAAATCTTGTGCCTACACTTTAGATTCTCCACATAACATGCTTTCATGAATTCACAATGAGCTCTAATCTGAATGCAGCGTTTTTGAACAAGTTGAAAACACAACTCGGAACAAGCCACAAAGTAAATGACACACTGGCCAAAACATACAGGTGTGTTCTTCCTCTGCGTTCGGTTGCGTAAGGCTGTAAAATCCTCCTAACAGAGAGCTGCAACCTGAGTTTATTTCCACATCCTGAACCATTGTGGCAAAAAAAAATAAATACATAAAAGAAGTCAAATGAGGATTTTTGGAGGATGTGAGAGGAGAGGAGTTGGGGGCTGACAGCACTGAGTATCCTAAAAAAGAATGAAGGGAATTAATCAGTAAGATATGGTTGTCTGCGATATGAAAATAGGCTTGTGTGTGCGAGCTCTCTGAGTGTGTGTTTGCGACTGAGAGAAATGAAGGTTTTACAGGGGGAAAAGGAAAAGGAGCTGCTTGACAAAATGAGACAAAGAAATGAGGAAAGCCCCTGATATACAAACTTGAGCAAAGCCAGTGTACTCTATAGCTGTATGTGTGTGCATATGGGCGAACATGTGTGTGTGCTTAATTAATATTTAAGCCACCTTCAGCATACCCTGGAAAGGAAGTAAAGGGGATTGTGTTCTCATGGATCCTTTAATCCTCTGAATTAGCAGTTTAATAACAAGAAGCCATTTGTAGATTAGTAAGATCAAGCTTCCAAGACGTGCTTGTGTACAATCTACTTAAATGCTTTGATTTTTGATGTTGGAAAACTTCCCCTCGCACACCCTGCCTATACAGTGAGAGCGCAGCCGTGCGTGTGAGCGTGCATTTAGAGCCGCCGGCCTTCCTCTGATATTATTTTATCATTATTACATTATATTTTGGATTACTGCTGAAATGATTGGTTGATTAATTTAAGCACGGGGGAACTAATCAATAGCAGTGTTTGATTGATCGATAGCATAAATTAAGCAAAGATGCGGAGCCTTTGCTCAGCTTTATGTGCTGATTAAAGTTCATTCAATGTACATTTTATGATTTCAACAGTTTGAAATTGTCAGTTTCCCCCTACAATCAAATCTGTATAGTTTCTATAAGTTCCCGGTGTTGCTGAGGCAGGTGTGTAGGGAAATCACCCAGCATGCACCAGGGTAACAGACGTCTGTTCCTACATTACCGGTTTTAATTATGTTTTGCCTTTTGTTCTACAATATCATCGCTGTTTCTGCTCTTGTTATACAATTAGTTGTGAATGCAGTTAGATTATGAGTACACAAGTGGTGGCGTTCTCCCAGAAATGAGTGCAGAGAGTGGTGCGGCTCAGGTATGAGAGCAGGGTTGGTTGAAACTTGTTTTGTGTTTTTCTGGACAAGTAGTGTGGAAATATTCTTGATCAAGACATCAAACCCCAATTTGTTCTCCATGTGCTCACATAGTGTAAGGAAAATACAGTACAGTAGGGTTTTATGAATTAATAAATTAAATACTGAACATCTTTTAATATTTTAACCTTTTTATTTGTTTATATTTTAATTTCATTTCCATTTCTATTGTCTGTTAAAGGTCTTAATTGGAAAGTATTTCTATGCCTCTGCAAAACACTTTGAATTGCCTTGTGTCTGATCGGTGCTGTATAAATAAGTCTTCTTGCCTTTTATCTTTTGGCAGTCTAAAAAGAAGTAAGAATTTGGGAATGATTTGATTCAACTTAAAAATGTTGAAAAAGTGTGGGCTGCTCTGGTGAACCAGGACTTTAATGCACCAATCGTGGACTAAAATGCCTCTGATTCGAGTCCGACCACGTCGTGTCATTTCCTGTCTCAGTCATTTATTGTGGACTAGGTGATAAAGACTCAAAATGATAGAAAATACTTGTTGTAAAGAATATTTAGAATGAATCTTTAACTCTTTTTTGAGTCAAGGTAAAAATCATTTCAATTTAAGAGTAAACCGAATGTCTGTGGGCTTTAGACTCTTGGTTAGACAAAACATGAGTTTGGGCACCACTAGGAAGTAACTTTTTACACTAAAACACTTATTTAAAAAAATCTTACATTCTATTTGACAAACAACCAAGTTCACCTTTTCTGTAACAAGAGAGAGAGTGACTTGTTAATTGTTAAGGAAGGAGCACACAGTCAAAATCTACTGCACAAAGCCTTTTGAAATTGATTTACAAAGAGCCTGCAGGCGCTGCACTGTTCTGTGGCATCTACGGGGTCATGGAAGCAGTCTGCTACTCTCTGACATTTTCTAGACTGAATGATTTATTGATTAATCCCAAAACAAATTTGATTATGTAAAACATCATTAGTTTCAGCCTCAGTTTTAGGATCACAGACAGCTAGCATTGTCCAGTGTCAGTATAGGAAACGTTAGCGTGCCGACCACAGTAGCAATAAAACGGGCCGGAAAAGGTGCGATCAATTTTATGACTTTTCATTTAATTGTTCAATATTTTTTTAAAGTAAATTAAGTGCTTGTTTAAAGGCACAAAGCATCCTGGAGTTTTTCTCGCTGTTGAACAGGTGGGAGCATTAAAGCTGCTGAATTTTACCTCACGGTTAAAGGATTTTGTTTTTATTTATGGGTGTCATTCCTGTTTATCAAGATTAATGTTAGAATTATTTGCCTACATCCCCAACTTTAAATCTAAAATATCTATATCAAGTATCAAAATCCTGAATAGCAGTACAGTGTTTCATGATCTCGTCTGGATGCTTCCATGTGTGCACCTGCCTCGCTGTGTGTGTGTGTGTGTGTGTGTCTGTGTGTATACAAAGCGTTGTTGTGTTTTCCATCAACACTTCCCCTCTGATCCTCACACACACACACACACCTACACACACACACACACACACCTAGATCCCATCTCCTCTATCATTGCTCGGCGTCATCATTTGCCAGCGATGACAGCCGCCTCTGTTTAACCGCCGCAGATCAGCGTGTCACAGCCGCCGTGTTTCTAATCATCCTCACGCAGAAAATCTCCCTCTTTGTTGGCGTTCACTGATAGCGTCGGTGTTATCCCCAACTCTCCCACCCGGCCAATATCAGAGATTGATTGCTTTTGTCTTGTTATCGGGGTCGTTTAGGTGAGATTGACACATGCTCACAGGATAAGGAGGCTCTGAGGGGCTCTCAGACTGTGTGTGTGTGTGGTGGAGTGGTGGTGGTGGTGGGGGGGGTCCTCAGTACAGTATGATGGCGTGCCTTTAAACATGCATGATGACCTGCATGAAATGTTGATGATGAATAATCAGCTGCATCATGGGGCCTGTAAATAGGTCAAAGTGACTTTCTGTGCGCCTCACTTTGTTTTGGCAGATATGCATGGAAGCGGATTCATTTTTATGTGCGAAAGAAAGAAACGAAAAATCTTTCAAAAAATATTGCTCTAGCTCTCTGAATCTCCTCCTCTGCTTTGCTGAAAGCCCAACCTCAGTCTTTCACTCCACCAAAACCGATGAAGAGAAGAAGAAATAAAGACCTCAGATGGGCGAATGTTTGTTGCACACTGAATTTTTCTCGGCCACTCTGCTTGGCGGTTGCCGGGCGGGGTGGCTTCATGCTCTGCACACTAGCCACACATCCTAAATAATTCACACTCTACTTGAGAATTCTCCAACGGACTCACTGCCGCCATTAGACACTCTCTGGCTGCCAGTTTTTCTTTTTCTTTTTCGGGGGGCTTGTTTTTCACATTCTGACTTCAGCATTACAACCGCACCATGGAGAAGAAGAAGAAGAAGGAGCCAGCGTGGTTGGGGGTGCGAGGAGGGGAAGAAATGAAAAACGAGTAATATCTCGGGTCGATGAGAGTTCATGGACAATCCAATATATAAAAGCGAGTTTACATGCATAACACTTCAACATTAAGATTTTTCACAGAGTTCAGCATATTTTCTAGAACTCTCCCTCTACTAGTTTTTTTTTTTTTTTTAATCTGAGACGCCTCTTTGACAATGTCTCCCTCATGCAAAATGCATGAGCGCTTGTGGATCGATACAGGCCCTTTAATCTCTCTACATAGACAGCTCCCGCGCTCAGGCATTGAACCCACACCCATGGCTGCCACCGCTGCAGCCCAGATCAGAGGCCAGGAAGACGCAGAGCGATCAGCCCAAGCCACAAGGGGATGTTGGCCCCCGAGGTGGTCGTGTTGACTGTGGAAGCCACAAACTCGCCAGCATCCTCTAAACAGCACTTCCATGTAGAGTATGTAATGTTTCTCCCAGACATTAAAGTCTGCTTTGCAACACAGGTGCTCACTGGAGTTGAGGCTTGAAGAATACTTTTTTAAAAACTCATCTTTAGTGTGCAGAAAGTCTTTTTTTTCTGTCTGTTAGAGGTCATTTTTCCTTATTCTGCTAGTACATTTTGTTTTTTGCTGCTTTGCTCTCAAGTACAGATTCCTACTATGCTACAGTTGCTGCTGCTATATTTATTATTCTCTTGCTTAAGAAAATACCGCAGTGTAGAAGTGTCCATTACAAGTTAATGACCTGCACTGACATGTGTGGTTAAGTGCAGGATTCTTATCTGCAAAAATCTGGCATGGTTTTCTTATTGTCCGTCACAAACTAACAAGTACTATACACTCACAATCCTGCTGGGTTAAAAGTCAACTCAACCTTAACCCCACTGCTGTGACCTCAGTTTGCTAGTAATAATGCCAGCAGTAAAGCTAAAGTCCTTTAAAACATTCTAAAAAAATAACTTTATAAGTAGAAATAGCCATCAAATAACAACACTCAACTATCTAAAGCAACAGACTGAGAGTCAGACAAGATCATTACGACATTTCAGTAATCATATTGTTTAATTAAGGTCACATAAATTAAATCTAATGAACAGTCTCCCAGGATGATGAATAGATTTCATTTGTAAACTGTTAAAGCAGCAGGTGGGGAGTGAGACTGTCTTTTCAAGCTGCCATTCAGTTAACTTCTCCTCTAATAAACTGTCCATCAGCCGAAAACTTCACCTGGAATTTAATTTCTCATAACTGTGCAAAGCTGTTAAAATGACTTTTAAATTTTGGGCATTTACCTATTTTAATTCGGCATCATTAAAGAATATAACCTGCAGTATGTTCTGCTAGTCGCAGTTCACATTCACATTTTAGAGTCTTGTTTTAACTTGAATAGCTAGAGAGCTACAGATAAAAGTGTGCAATGGGACAGTTAAGGTGAACAATAAAGCCAGGAGACACATTGAATAAGAAAATTCCAAAAGGCTGCAGATATAGTAGCTATCAGCTGAAGTTATACTGATTGTTAAAGTTAGCTAGAGAGCATCTTTTAACTAACTGACAACTAGTTCATGAATGTTAAAGAACAGAAACCATTAACCTCTCTGACCACCACCACCACTATGGTCTTAGATATATTTTACAAGTGGAATGAGCTTAAGATCATGCTGTTACCACAACTTATTAAAAATACAGGTAAAGTATACAAACTAACCTGCTATTAAATCCAGCCCTCATTATGTTGTGTGAAACTCTGACCACAAGAAAGGGATCTAGTATGTTTGGTGATGGACAAGGGAGAAAATGAGTAAATGTAACCCGACCAGATGCTCAGCTGTGAATGAACCCCTTTTGTTTATGTCACCTCAAACAACCCAGAATTCTGAAAGCGCATAACCAACCCAACTATGTGTATATAGAAACAATCCAACATGTTTTTGAGTGTGTGCCCAAGGCTCGTTCCTCTGTGCCACAGAGCTCAATTATAGTTCAAAAAACTATTAAAAATACATCAGTAAGCCACACTGTTGCATGTGGGTGGTGTGTTTCATTATTACCACAAACAAACACACTACTACTACTACTTATCTCAAGCCAGTCCCACATACACTGTCCCGCTGTCACAAACACTCAATTCAGGACCAAGCGTAAATTAAGCCACCACTGAAAATAGTCCCCAACAAGGGACCGGCTTTCTTATGAAATTAGTGAAACTTTTTAAAAAGCATTTTACATTTGTGGGCTGATTTTAAAGTTGTATGTGTTCAGTAAGAGCTAAAGAGCTAATTAGTCGGGGTTTTAAGACACAGACGTCATTAGCTTTGGCCTTTTCGTAGGATTTTTTTTAATAAGAAGAAAATAAAGAACACTTATCTTACAAGCTTTGAATGTATAAAACTGAATTTTATGATCATATTTGGATTATTAGATTAGTATTTCTTATACATTCCAACCTTAACAACATCTTGATGCTGCAGCTGGTCCAAGAAAAGCTAATTCTACCTGCTACATACATCCTAATTTGCATTTTAACTACATTCTGTACTAATGAATGAACTGACATTTTCATTTTCACCATTCTCTCATAACACTTTCTAACACTTTGATTGCACTGTTTACTCGGGCTAAATAAGGGGAAAGTATTGCATTCTTGTTTTTGTTTTTTTACATTGTTTATGATCATCTGTTTTAGTTAGTTTAGTTACCCGGAACTTTTATATTGCTGTTTAAATAAATAAATGAGCAAACAGATGGATGTGGAGGTGTAAACAGTAGAATATTTCCATAGCATGGCGTAGAAGTGTAATATAGTATAGATTAGTGTAAAATGGAATGTACTATATTGTACTTATGGACAGCGCTTGAGTAAATGTACTTAGTTAATGTTCACCGCTGAAATCACATCACCTCAAAACACCTGCTGGTCTTAAGAGGAGTTAAATATAATAATAAAAATTAAATTTCTGGAGCCGTATTTAAGTTAATTCAGTGTTTTGTCAGATCAGTGTGCGATACAGATTATTATAATGGACATTTGTTTGAAATATTGCAGCTTATTAGTTGCGACCAGTTGTGTGTGATTACAAAGAACTGTTAGTCTTTGAGTCGAGGCTCTCCTGCTACGTGGGGCTGCCACAGAAAGAGAAAGCCCTTCTTTTTTCTTTTTTCTTTTTTTGTGTGCAAATTTTGCACACAAAAGAAGATTGCTTTGGCTTCCTTTTATCAACACTTTTGTTTACTTAGGATGTGCCAAATGCAGGATTTAGTGTCACATTTGTCTGAGTGTCTGGCACTTTCACTGAGCTCGTACTTCAGCTGCTCTTATTATCAGCCATTTTGAAGCTGTTACTCATTTTGCCAGTCATTTAGTTATTTTTGAGGCATTGTCATTTTCATGTTGAGGTACACTCTGTCTGCGTGGAGCTTTGATCATATTTTGTACAAACAGATTTAGGAAACAAAGAAGCAGCACTGAAGGTTTCTTTAGAACCTTGGTGTTTGTAAATATTAAATGAGGGGAAGAAACATTATTACATTTAAGAAAAGGAGATGTTCTTGAAGGGAAACAAGGCCAAACAGAATAAAACATTATCAGTTCCTGAGCTTCTTGAATTTTTTTTTGCGCATGTAAACTGTTGACAAACTCTTTTGATTAAGTGGAAGTTGATCAGTTGACTGCCTTTTTTTTAATCCCACACACATCAGATGAAGATTTTTTTTATTTTTTTTTAAGAAAAAGTTAAGTAATGAAGAACAAGATTTTAAAAATGAGCTCCTAAGCTGGAACAGAGAGCTATCAGTTAAGTGGAGTATATCGAAGCCCACCTCCGGATAATGTGTGGCGGTTTAGAAATGATCCAATATGGCTGATGCATCAGCTCAGCCTCCCCATTGTCTTCACACCCTCAACAACTCCCTCCCTCCCTCCTCCACTCCCCATAATGCAATGCAGCTTTTGTTCACTCATTCTTTTAACCGTTTCTTTGGCTGCGAGTTGTCACGGCGGGACAAATTAAGGAAGCGGTAATAGGGTTATGTCAAGTAGACGGAGGTGCTGGCTCTGTGTGGATGCCTCCCTCCCTCTGTCTCCATGAAAGGTTACCGCGCTCGCTGGGTTTTGTCTCCCCCGCTGTAATGAGAAAGGCAACAGACAAGCCTCTATCAGTCCTGCAACACCTACTGACAGATAGCATTTGGAGACTGGAGGAAAAAGAAGCATTAGGGAAAGAGCGAGTGAGCATCACAGGAAGTAATACAGCAACATGAGCATGACTGATCACAACGGACATGCTTGACCAGGAAAAACAATCCCTCTCGCCAAGGGTGCTGTGCTTTAACATTTACCTATATGACACCTTCACGTGTATATATGTATGTTTGCAATTTTCTCCCTCCCCCGATATGCGCCTTGCAGAGTTTGACACTTTAACATTTTCCATTGAATCATCAATATTATGGCCTCAACAGGGCGGCATTAAAACCAGACATCTTTTAAAATATTGAGCAGTGATCGCAGCGTTTTGGTTCAGTGTGATATTACATTCATGACTCCCACTCAGAGATATTACACTCACATTTCTTCCACCTCCTTTGGGCAGATTTTTCTGAAACCCTTTCTCTTCCAGCCCGCCATCCTTCCGAGGCAGATGTCCGTGGAAAATCTGTATCATTGCGAGAGTCCCCATAGCTACGTTTTTATGGCGCTGGAATGGAAAGAATGCAGGAGGAATGGTGGGGTCGGGTTTTGTGTTGCTGCCCCGCGACGTGGTCAGAGGGCAGGGTTGGGAGCGTAGGTAACAAACAGCACACGCTCCAGGCACTTGATTCTACACAGAAGGGTTTTATAGCCTGGCAGGTATCTACACACAAAATACATCTACAGCCAGAGACGCAGCAACAGAGATACAAACGCTGAGGGAAACACATCGGGACTGGGGCAGAAGCACACACCCACACAAACTTTATATTTAGAGCTTCTATTTAAGTAGCACTTCTCAAAACACAGTCGCTTACCAAATGTAACAACAAAAAAAACCTGGTGGAGGAGAATATGCTACATAAAACATTCAGCAGTCAGATTTATGTAAAGGCCTTTTCATACAGATGGCATTTGGGAGGCGATTCAAAAGGAAGGCATTGATTTAGCCACTGCGACACCCACAGCCTCCAGGCCCCGGTGGACAGAAAGCTTGCACCTTTCGACACCGGGCCTGGATTTTGACAGTATTGCTTGAAAGAAAACGGGAGGTTAAAAGGTTAAAGATTGAGCTGGGAGTAAGACCTCCATGAACCCTTAAATTATCCATAAAATATTGAAATCTGCTCAAAACAAACATTCGCCCAATGTATGGATCCCAGATGTGTTTGAATCCGGTTGCTTTGTTAAATCCTGATGAGAAAATCTGCATATCCCCGAGGTTGAAGATGGTGATGATTACTTCAGAGCATCCTACACTTTAAAGCATGTGGTTAAAATATGTTGGAAAATTTGCTGGACTGATTAAACCTGACTGATTGATTGATGTAGAGTCACGAATTAATTAAACTTCGACGAGAAAATGATCCATCTTTTAATTTGTAAAATCTGAAAAAACCTGCCAAAGTTATTAGACCAGATAACATCATATTGCTTGTTTGTCTGACCAACAGTCGGAAAACCGCTAAATATTAAATCCTTGGCGCTGAAACCCCAAAAGCCTTAATGTGTCAATATGTCAATTTTCACCTCAAACACATTTATCTTCATCAGTTACGTGAAAGATAAAACAAATGTAGGCGTATTAGAAAAACAGCAAATATGAGAAACGGCAAATGATCCTTTTGGTGGCAACATGTAGTATGATTCATTTCTTAAATCTTAAAAACACCAACAGCTTCGACTTTGATGCTACAACCCCACAGTGATTGCACCCAGTGATTTCTAAATGCGCTAAGGTTAGGGGTAAACGCATCGATACACGAGTCAGAAACACCATCGACGTTTTTAAAATCCAACAAACAGACGTTTAACATAAGCAGTCAAGGCTTCTCAGAGGCTGATAGTTGCACAGTTACACACACATGTTCACACATTTCTCTGACACCTCCCGGCCCGGCTGTGGTTTCTTACGCTCCGTTCTAATATGATATGTGTGCGCAGGAGGCTGCTGTGGCCCAGTGCGTCTGACAGTATTGATGTACCATTTCTCACCTGCCGCTGCTAAATATGAGAGCATGGTAGCTGCAGTGTGAACCCCTGACCCCTCTGGGAGACACACCGGCATTCACAGTTGTGGGAAATAGGTCTCTGGTTCCCCAAATGCCTGTTTAGAGTAATGGTCAAAGGTATGCCTGCTGGAAGGGAACATTACTGGGCATGACCAATCTGCTCCCAGATGGAATACACTTTATGTCACTGCACCAATCTATGTAATTGACTTCGCGTTGGGCTGAAGCCATTATGGTTAAGGGTGCCTTTTTTTAACAGAACGTCAATGAAATCTGAAATGCACACGGATGGTAGATTCTGGGAATGATTGCTTGGGATAGATTTGAATTGTGGGACATTTTGGCCATAAAGAACTCGTGATATGTGTAATGTGCTTGTCAAGCAGCATGCCCGGTCTGGTGTCTTCACATCCAAGTCCCCAGGCTCCGAAGTGATGCTGGCTTTTACGACTGCCCAGGAGTATTCACTCTTGCCGTCGAATCGGGGACTGATTTAGGCCCGTGACAACAGGTGAATGCAATTAACTAGGTGGCAGAAGAGAGACGCGGCAGTGCTCAGGACCCCAAGGATTGGATTTGAGAACATTGGCCTGACTTATTGATTGGTACTAAACTTAGCAATGGCATGATTGCAGTCGGTTGGTGTGTGGTCTTGAACTTTTGGGTTATAAAAATGAACAAAATGCTCCAAATTGAAGTCATATGGCCAGGATTCACTCCTACAAGCTGATATTTATTGGTTTAGATTCGATATAGATTTAAGGCGAGAAGGATTGTGTTTAAGTAAATGTAGCCTGTGCAGCAGCCTATGGTCAGTATCTGGTCAACACCAATAAAATATTCAGTCTTGGTATGTAAAATAACAATCCACATATAGTGAAATAACACTGCGCATTTCGTACACATAACTAGTAGGAATGTGGTAGCAAATCCTGTAAATGAAATACCTACAAATCAAGGCATTTCATATCAAAGCACAAATCCTGTAAATCCAACATTATCACAAAGCTTTGGACCTACATACTTTACAGTTTACAGTATATCTGTGGTTTGGATCTTTGAGTGAGAAGGTGCGCATGCATTTTGCGTGTATTTGTAAAGCACATTTCGTTGATTTTGTTATAGCACCTTGCCTCACGAGAATTCTGTGAATCCAATTTTACCTTGACTGCAATGGTCTAATACTGTCAGGGATATTAAAGAGAGCGCTATCTCAGTATCATCTTGTGGTTTACTATATATGCTGAATTGCCCAACCCTGCATGCTAGGATTAAAACAAAGCACAAAGAGGCATGTCTATGGAAAGAGCTAAAACCCTTCAAAGTCTTCAGTTATGTGATCTGTGAGCTTCCTGGTGTTCATCTGTTGTTCAGTAATTGCCCGGTCTTCCTCTGATAGTCGTTTCTAACTGCATAACATAGTTTGATATCAAATGTTGTATACCTGTACTGGTAGACTGCTGTTAGTAGTGTTAGTTTGAAGCACAACAGCACACAAGAATCCACACAAATTATTTAAATATGTTCTCGTTGTGTAGGTGTTGGTAAGCAAACCCCCTTTATATTCCTAGCAGAGGATTGTTAAGGGGATAACTGAGGAATTAAAGAGAGAGGATGATGTATCTACGTATTGTAAATCCCCTGAGAGACTCTTGTGATTTTAAATGCCGACAGAATTATACATCTACCAGTATAGCTCTGAACACATGCCTTTTTGTTTCTCTTGTAATCATTTCCATTCTTGCTATTAAGCTCATTTCTAACCAGCCGCTCCACCCCTTGAAGACAAAATGGGCGAATGCATATTTGCTGGCTGACACATTAGCCTCTCCATGTACATCCAGTAGTCACACGCTTACATGCACCATGTGACATCGTCCCCAAGAGCGACTCTTGCCGCCACTGAATTTTTCATCATTGATCTGATGTGATTTCCATGCTTGGCCGTCCCTCTGCCCTGTCAGCTCTCTCTCTATCATAGCCTCTCTCGGCCTAGAGGGCTAACGGGGCGTGAGCCGTCGTCCCCGTTTGTTGTCTCGCACCACGCCTCAACGAAACCTTTCCCTGTCTTCCACCCACCACCTCGGACTATCGTACACCCTCCCGGCCTCGGTGCTTCGTGGCTGCAAGCAAGCCAGACCTTTTCGATAAGAGGGTGGTAAAACGCTCAATGTATTGACGTTGACTGTCCACCGCCATAAAGCTCCATCAACCCCCTCCTTCCCTGCCTTGTCAGAGCAGCCAGAGAAGCAGCGGCTCGGTGTGTGTATGTATGTTTTGGGTGTAGACTGTGTGGCATGGACGGTTGATATATGACAGTGTGGGAGGCAGAGTCAGTACCCCTCGGCTTCTGCTCTGCCTTTCTCCGATAGATGCTTTCGAAATGTCCTAATATCTGGCCAGAGCTCGGTGAGCGATGGCCACAGCCAACCTGCTGATCTTAGCACTGGGTGCATTAGTTTGCCATAAAGAAGCAGTGATTGTGAGACGCGGCAGGCGAAAACATATGAGGATGAATGACACCATATAAAAGCCAAGCTCTGTTTCAAAATCCATTAGAGAGGCAAGTGCCTGAGCTCCAAACGCAGCAAAAGCCAGGGCCCTACATCCTACTCCAGCATCCAATTGAAGCATGGATCGCAGATCACTCTTGCAGTTCCTCCCTTAACTGTCCATTTAATCAAAATTTTTAATCAATGCATTAGTACATGACAGCTTTGAGGGGAGAAAAAGCATACTTCACTCGGTGCAAGATATCGGCATCCGAAGATAGGTGGGAGATGAATGCGGCTCATTTGGTGCTAAGATTGAACAAGAGCTTTTTTTGTCCGTATGTACAGGCTCACTTTCTTCTGGATTTTCTGAGTGCAGACGTGTAATTGTCTGCGTGTTTTTTCTTTGTGTGTGTATGTGCTTCCATGAAAGCTCCAGCCCCCCCGTGGCACTGCCTCCTAATTACTCAGATCTGCGCTCAAAGTGAAGAAATAATGAACGAGAGCTTTAATTATGCCTCCAGACAAAGGATCCCTGATGCCTCCACAACACCGCTGGCACGCTGAGATGGGTGAGGGCAGGTTAAACAGGAACCCTTTCCTCTGGGTGCAGAAAGCTGGTCAGCCTTGAACGCAAACCAAGCCTGCAACCTGACATGATGCCGTAAAGTGCAGATATTGGAGGGGAGGATTTTAAAAAAAAGATGAGCTACATAGGTTTGTTATCTCTAACAGATATGACACAACCTTTAATTAGTGGGGATCCCTGAAGCTCTGGGCCTGAGATATAATCAGCGGACCTTTAGCGAGAGCACAACCCTCCCCTCTCTGGGTACCCTCGGGGCAGGCTGATCGAGGCGTCCTCATGCCCCCTCTTCTACAGCGGGGTTGGCTGGCACTCTGGAGATGCCAGATAATGAGGAAGCCTGTCAGAGGGGCACTTCAAGGGTGCCCCTCCAAAGGCCTCACTGCTTCTTAACAAAATCTAGCAGCACCAAACAGTACTGCTTTGTTTTCTTCAGAGTGCGTCTCCAGAGGTCTCGGCTGTGTGTCCAGCAGGGTGGAGTGCTCCCCCTCGGACTCTACAATCTCTTGTAAAACTGCATTGATCACATCACTGGCTCCGATGGGCTAATTGCATATACTTTACACTGTGAGTAACGGAGAATTCGACTGTTTCGCATATTTTTACAAAGTTTGGATCTGTGTGTAATATTGCATAATCCTGGCATGTTTGTGTTGTTCAAACTCTGGTGGTCGTCCTGATGGGGGAGCTGTGTCCATAGTGAAGTGGAGAGTGCAGTGGTGGAAAGTCCATTTATTCACTTACTGTGCAAACTTCAGATAATTGTACTCCATTACATTTAAGTGACAGCTCAGCTATACTTACTAGTTAACTGAAACTGGGACTATAACAACCAAGGATGGTGGGATGGGATCATAAGATCATATTACTTTTTCAATGTTCAGCTTTATGTTTGTAAATTCGTAGCAAAAAACAACAACATTTTGGCTAAATAAATTAAAAAAAGAATGTAAGAACAATTAAAAAAAAACTGACGAGAAGTTATTACAAAGGACAACAGTACCATTTTAAAGCGTCACATTTATCTGGTGGTAATGTTTCAGTGAAAGTGTGCCAAGTCCAATACTACTCTGAAGGTTGTTACTTTGCATATTAAGAGTTTACATATAAAGTATATGATCTTTGTGTAAAATTTGATGCAGTCTTATACAACAGACATCATGTAGTTAATATTAGCTCCACCTCAAACAACTGCAACATTAAAATGCTGATGTAATAGTTATATATAGTAACAATAACGTAATGCATTTCATAATGTAGCTCCCTGTTCTACATATTTAGTCTGCTTCAACATGCTGCTGCTGAAACTTGTGCTTTTGTGAATTATTCTACACTTATTTATACAGTTAAGTAAGTGAAGGATCTGAACACTTCTTCCTCCACTGTCAGGGTGATGGGAGTTAAGGGAAATAAACAGTCATCTCTTATGATGATTAGTGCGAGTGTGCTGTATTGATCAGTGGTCATACGATAAGCAGTGGAGAACTAGAATGCGCCGCCAATCGTTTGGGCCCCATTAGTCGCCGCTTGTATTGCCTTTGATTATTGCTGACTGAGCTCCCAGAGTATGTGATGGCTTTTTACTGCTGGAAGTGCTGCTTTCAACCTTTTTTCTTTCTGTTTTTTTTTTTTGGAGGAGCACATTAAAATAACACCGGCTCAAAAGACAAACCACTCTGTATCTTGTCACGCCAAAGCTGTGTGTCACATACAAAGACGGATGTGTTCGCGGATGTTTTTGAGAGGAGATTAAACCCCGATTTAAAGGCTTGTAATGCCTCAAATCAGCTGAATCTCAGAGCGGAGATTCACACAAAACGTGCGCACACCTGCACAAATCCGCACACATGCAGACTTGATGACAATCAAACACAGACACAAGTCGTGCCTCGGAGGGTAAATCCTGTTCTATAGCAGGCCAGTAACACAGGCTCAGAAGACAGACGTGACAGAGTCGACAGTGACAGTGATGATGATGGTGATTGTGGTAATAATGATTATGCTGATTATTGCGGGCCTGCCACAGCGATGTGGTGATTGCGCTGCGAGGAAGAAATAGAGGAAGACAAAGGGCGACAGTGACAAAAATGATGATGATGATGATGATGATTAAGATCCCCTTTTTTTTTTTTTTTTTTTTTCATTTGGTGATCAACTGTGAGCTGTTCGCAGCAGTTGTTGATCTTTCTTTAATTGGCAGAGCAGCAGTGTGGGGAGTTAACTGAGGATATCTCTACTGCTTTTGAGGGCTTTGATTTCACATGACAAAAAGAAAAGGCACCGTTGAGAACATTCCAGCAACTCCCTTTGAAGGGAGTGATCTGGCAGTGCTCATTTGAATTATTAACTGGATGAGACAGACAGACATGGTGAAAAAAGAGAGCAAAAGAGCGAGAGACGGAAAAAACACATAGAGGAGAGACAGGGAGATGGATTCCCATCTTTAGCAGGCAATGCCGAACCGCTCAGCCTAAACCACGTCAGATATCTGCGATGACTGATCTTTGCATCAAACAGTTGGGCCAAACATTCAGAGTGTATACTGGCTGTGAAGATGGCTGCCGGTGGAGGTGAACGTTTGTTTGAATTATTGAAATGTTATTAGTCAGTTTCTTTCTCTGGAGTTCATGAAATGCAAGAATGAATGTGTAATTACTGGTCAACCGTCCCCCTGCTGCCTGCTTGGAATTATTTAATCTGCAGAGGGAGTGTCCCAGAGCGAGCTAATTCTCCTCTGTGGTTGGGTTGTGTCTCCCACAGCAGGACCCTATTATTGCTGTCATTGTGGCCAGGACACCAAACGTAGAAAGTGAGACTCCAGGTTTATGTACCTGCAAAAACACCAGGCCTGGTTGGAATTATGGTTCACCAAAGATGCACATAAAATGGGAAGATCTGAGCATTAAGCAAGCTGCTTGGAGAAAACACATTTTAATTCCACGCTTCAGAAGCAGCCACACAATTGTTTCGGAAAGACCTATTCACTTACCTCCAGCGTGGAAAAGCATGTTCAAGTTGACTCGCAGCAACCTGTACAGCTGCATCAGTCTCATCCATACTTGTCGGCTTTTTTTGTGGTATTTTTTCCCGTTGCCATTATTCTGGCTCTGGCACAGGAAGATAACATCCCTCTTCTTAATCCTGCCTACAGAGCTTAGATTGTCTTTGTTGTTGTTTTTTCAACCAGGGAAAAAAGCCATGAATGAGCACAACACCAGACCTACTTGAATCGCTGAAGAAAAAGAAATGTGGCCAGTGATTCAGAGGTCTGAAACCAGACTAAAAATATACCACCCAAAAGACAAGAAATCATCTTGTAAGGAGTGAGTTTGATCGTTTGACTCGCTCACTCTTGATCACTGTGCATCCATGGCTTTAATTCCTCCAGGCGGTTCTCGACTCGAAAGATGGAAAGAGTTGTATATTGTGCAGATTCTAAACCCTCTGGAGACAAATTTGTGATTTCGGCCTTTATAAATAAAACATGCCTTCACTTGGCTTGATTGTATTAACAAGAATTACAAGCTCAGGAGTAACAACACCTTGTTGTACCCTGGAGAAGACCCACCAATCTCTGCTGAGACATCAAGGTTCTGAAACTGGGGTTGTGTTGGATGAGCTTCAAGATAGATTTTCTCGCATTTCTCCCCTGACTTGGGTCTCCATACCCAACTGACGCCCATGATGTAATGAATACATCTTGTGCATTCTCTTTGTCTGCTTCTTTTAAAGCGGTATCAAACAGAATTAATCAGAAAGATACATTAAAAGGAAGCTCTGAGTTGTTTTTCTTGTACAGTTTAGCGTGCTCTGCAGCACATGCTTGGCTGGATGCATGTTTACAGCTCAGTAGATGCAAGAGCGGATGAAGAAGGATGTCACGACTGGGTCTAATAACAGCCTGTTTTTGTGTGTGTGTGTGTGTGTGTGTTGTTTTAATACATTCTCCCCTGGCTTCACAGATGTATTTGCAATACATGCTGTACATTATGTGTCCTTGAGCGTGCACAAACACACACACTTTAAGGCGGAGGTGGAGCCGGCCACCGAGGGGGGTGTGTGTTTATGTGTGTGTTTGCAGGGTGGGGGGGCTGCAATTAAAAGGCAGCATGCAGCGTCCCACGAGGTGCTAATGCCCAGGATCAGCTGTTCTAATGTCATTCACATCCCCTCTGCTATTCAGCCGGCCCGTTTGATGTATGAATCCACCGGGGACTTCATCAGTATCCCCCACCACCACCACCACCACCTCATCCT